>JARJDZ010006045.1:0-57096 GCA_030264555.1 Aleochara sp. GC000083
GATCTCTCTGGGCCGAATTTACCCGAAAGAGCGTTTCATTCCGAGCGTTACATACCAGTTCTATTCACTCCCTATAATTTTTTGCACAGCGCGCCTAAAGAAGTTTTCACTTCAAAAAAACAATTATTTAACTTGATGAAACACTCTATAGAAAATTGCTTGGTCATATGCTCGAGAAAACCTTGAACTTCTTTTATAGTTTTCCATGAGCATGGTGCTTGAGCACCACTACTCTCGTCGGGCATTCTTTTTGTCTTCCATATTTTTTTTCACTATTTTTACTCTGCCAGTAGCACGCGTCCAGGTTGCTTTTGCTTGTGGGTAAGCTGTTCATGACCAAGCGCGACTTAGCACTCGACCATTCGAAGAAGCTGAAGTTCAGACGCAAGAGTAATTTTGCTGAAGAAGCGTCTCGTCGATTTTATTTTCGTTTTTCGTTCAAAATAAGAAAAAAGTTGAAAAAACCACCCAAAGTGTGATTCACACGGCATTATAGGTCGCCATTGAAACTGCATTGTTCTCGTTGTTGTTCAACCATGTTCCTTTTTTTTTCAATGCATACCCGCATCCCGTAACCAGCAACTGGTCCTCATGAGGCACTAAACCGGAATCTAATTAATTCAATTAACGTGTATATTTCCAGTCGAATTGCTGCTCAACAAGCATTTACTTCCATTCTTCGTGTTTGTGTTGTGGTTGCTTTTTAGTGAACAATGAGGGTTGAACTTTAACACAATTACGACACTTTTTCAACATCAAATTACAACTAATAAACCTATATTTTCAATATCATTTGAAGTGCAATTATTTCGAAAAATTTCTGGGTGATGCTTGGAATTTTCATGATGTTAGGTGAGTAATGAGAGTTGGAGCTCGCCTGAAAATGTTTTCGTTTTCGCTTTGTTGGATGGTCACATAAATCGGGATTATTTCTGAGGAATAAGGCAACGAATCCGCCATTGGCATCTCGTATTGGCGAAGTTCAACAAACTCATTGCGCACTCCTATTTCCCGCTATATTCCTCCAACGCCAACGTTTCTTGTGTGAGGATACTTCATTCAGTGTGTTGTTATTGGAGCAAGTCAACCTGCAATCGGGGCTACATTCAGCTAGATTTATTGTTATTTACCAACCTCGTTTCGTAATACCTACTTCCGGACGAGTAGCAAAATAACCGAAGATGTCTTTGTCCGATGAAGACATTGCCCCCAGGATGCTTTACTTTCGTTTAAAATACAACACCAAACGAAATTACTTACTGATTATTATGTCAGAAACGTTATCAAAAAAGAATCAGGAAGAAATTGCTTTCAAAGCCAGAGTGTTATAGCCAAATCTTTTTTTTGCAAATCTTAAGATTATCCTTGATATCTATAAGAATAATTTTATATCAGGATTTTTGAGGTGATCTATAAAAATTTTGTTTGAAGTTTGAGACGGCCAAAAACAAAATTGGATATAGTCTGGTACAATTTGGGTCCATCAATTTTAAAATGAGTAATTGGAACCCAAGAAACCACAACACGCAATTTTGACAAGACATGCAACACCTGCTTAAATGAAGCACCGTATCCATGAAGGGTCAGAAATTTTTGGGTCTACAAACACGAAATAGCATGCACCACGCACCAAATGTAACCCAATCCATCAAGCAAGAAACTGAAGCAGCAAATCAGAAAGGAAACGACTCCGTTGAAAATCATGCAAAACTTCTTGAAATTAGCCTCGGAAGAGATCCCCCAAAATATGGGAACCATCAACATTTAGAGCGGCTTTCTGAGTAGATTTACCAGATGAAAATCTCAAGTTACAAGCATCCCAAAAAGAAAGTAAGAAATCTCCTCACCAACAATTCAAACACACACTTCAATCACTGCTGGTTGATGATTAAAAACGTCGATGCAAGAAACTTGCCAACAAATTACTTCTTGAGTACATAATGAAGAATATTAATCTTGGACGAGAAGATGAATAAATGAAAGAGAAATCGCTACCAAAGTATTTATGATATACTTTGGTAGCGATGATGAAACAATTTCAAGATTGCCTCAATATTCTCCCGGCTATATTAAAACTTCCAGCTCGATTGCACTGATTTATGGAATCCAGTGATAAGAATGCTCTTGAACGAACGTATCCCAGACATCCATCCACATCTGTGATGTTTTCTATCGTGGTATTTTCAATATCGCTGCCCAAGAAAGCAAACCATAACTTCTAAATACTTCGCCATTAACAGTCAACATCATCATTTGTAATTGCTGACAATAAGGAATCAAGAGTATTAATTTAAGTCAGTATAGTTGTGTTATCTCTTGTAGAATATGTTAATAATTATCATGTACATCCGCTGCACTCGGATGAATAATTACTGATTTTTGCCATTGGATAATATGCTTCAATGAAATGGAAACGTCAATGAAATTGTATTAAATACTAACTTGAGTTGTTAGTGGTTCAGTGTGGCCTACAAGCTTGATTGGATTGCTTCATCGGAATCGATGTCAATCGGTTGAAACAAACGGCTGTTTGTTGTTGTAATGCATTTAAGAGGTGCACATGGCACAAAATGCGAATTGCGAATGGACGTGGGTGTGAAAAGTCACCGTGTTCTGATGCTGATGTTGTTCCTATTTAGCATCAGTTGCATATTGCATTGCATTTATTCGGTACTCACCGAACGCCATAATTATCGCCGGATGTTGCGAAATTTCGCATTATTATTCGCGGTGCTGTTGTTGTTATTGCCTTTTAGTGCGATTTACCTAATGAGGTAACGCTTCATATGAAAGTATGCAAACCACAAATAACGTTCAATTCACGTTTTCGATATGTAATTGTTGCTGCTATTTTCTTGATTACAACCGCTCGTTAACCTATTTTGATAAATTTTCTTTAGTAATGTGAAACAAAAGTACTGCAGAATGAAATTACTTATATAGAAAAATATATATGAGAACTTTTGTTCACCTAATATTGATTATTAAACTAGTTGTTGAATATTCGATTTATATAAAATCTATTTATATAAAATCTGACAAAAATTTCCAAAACTTTTGTTGAGTTTCCTGTAGGAAAGTAATAAGTGTTAATCAAATAGTGATAATTACCATGTTTGTATATTTAATTAGCATTGAAAATTTAAAATTAAATTCAAGGTACAATATATACAAGAAATATAATAAAAACTTATGTGAATCATTTTCAATGGAATTTTTAAAATAATCCAAATCTTACTGTACTTTTAAAGAGCCGAATATAATTCAGTTTCAGAAGGCTTTGAACTCAGTAAACTAGATTCTTTTTAAATATTCATAAGAAATAATAGGCACGTGAATTGTATACATAACAAACTCGTTCCTTTCATCTTCAGCGAAGAAATTTACCTGCACAGAAACAAAACAAATAATTTAATATTGTATAAGTAGTGAATTACACTGAGTGAATCTTTCAAAATGAAACAAAAAAATGTATCATGTAATTATCAGAAAATTCTTCGTTTGTCTTCTATTAACCTCATCAGCAAATTTATGGAGCAGGTGATAACAGCAAAATCGAACAAATTGTAAACAGGAAATTATCTGATATTGTTTGTTTTATTGGTTCCCAATGCTTCATTTTGCAAAATTTACTGGTCACTCAGTATATATTTAACATACTATAATTATATTCGAAAAATAAGCTTGAATAGTGTAAGAAAACAGGTTCATTGATCACGTGCCTCTTTCTTCTAATACTTTCTACCGATATTATAGTCGCTATAATAATGTATGGGGCTTTTCATTTTATTATCATTGTTGTTTTGTTATACTTTCCTGAATTATATTCTGAGGGCTTCAACCTCTTTATGGAGTCAAACTCTAACCCTTTTATTGCACCCCAACTGAATAGTTCCACGAAGCAACCATGAATGAATTCTTTGTCCTTTTCAGTGAGGAATCATATCAACCCGAAAACATTTGCCCAAGTAACAACCAAATGAAAAAAAGTCAATATTCCCAGGACAAAATCCTCGTCTGATTATGCCTAAAAAGTTGGAAGAATTTATACGACTTTTCTCGGAAAAAATATTTTTCATATATCTGCTCTGTTGGAAGCTTTTTGGCGACATCATAGTTAATGTAAGATAAGGCAAATAGACACGAATGACCTCGACTTTACAGTGCAGAATGATGGGCGATAAAAGAAGCTACATTCCTGAAGACCATCGCCATCTTTTGCTCTCATGGCAATGTCATCATCCAGACGAAGCATTAAAAATGTGATAAAAATGCGACGCGATTACTGGCAAGTAACGCATGATAAACGAATTGCAGAAGTATGCAAATGAATGCCAAACTGCATCCTGAATTTAATTGAAATGTTTCCAAGATTCATCTACAAATTATCTACCAATTTTACACTGCCAATTTTCCTTTTGCCACATTAACCAACAATCATCTCAACAAACTACGAAATTCATTGCCAGAAACAGTCCAATTAAAATGCTACCACTGATACTTCTGCAATAAACAAATCAATTGAAGAAGTTGCGCATCAATTGTCTGTGTAAAAATACATTCGCCAAACAAATTGCATGCACACATCGAATTCTTTGCGGGAAAATGTTTCGTATGCAAAGTATTTTCGAGTTCAAGTACATTTTCAAAGAGTGGAGCGCTATGTATTTATATCAAATCTAAATATACCAACGGCAATGCACCAGCCAGCACATTTTTCGCATTTTTCATGCTCTGTCACAAATGGCTAAAAGTTCAAGTGCCGTTACATCAGTGGTGACAATGAAGGTCACCCAATTATGAGCACAGCGCTGCATGGAACTGTTCAATGCTGATAACATGCGCAAATTAGTTCGCAACTTACATTTCAAAAGTACAACACCATTATCATCCATCACTTGGAATGTGCATGATAGCAGAGCACAAGCAGTGTCGAGTTACACACATAAAGGCACAACCAGAGATGAACTTTCCGCTTGTTTGTTTCTTTCTAGTGGGCTCTTGGTAGCAGCACAAAAAGTTCATTAACTCATTTGTTGAACAGTACTTTTTCGGGTCTGTACACTTTTGGCTAAAACAAGGGTCGCTATCAGAAGGTAATCCAGAATTTCAATTTTGGCTTATAGGATGGAGAGTCTAGAAGTAATCTGGTTAGAAGAACTCACTGAAACTGAACCGGACAGAATGAGTTTTACCAACGCGATGAGGACGCGACTGCAACGCTCGTGCTGAAGTTACTAAACCGGCTCACCACGTCGAACGACCGCGTTTGCTGTTTGTTGTGGTCTGGTGCAGCCGCGTCAGAAGGCCCTCTACTCCCAGAGAGGTCTGCTGCTCGTTTCGACTTTAATACTTGGTGCATTGCACTGGGTCGAGATTCCATCAACAATGCTCTTACATGTATTCAAATCTAATTCTAGAACTCATCCAGATAGATTATCTATGAGGTTCCATCATTGAGTAAGAGATCTGTAGTCCCTTCAATGGTTCAACACTTCGCAGATGAATTCACAATTTCTCGACTGAGGGTCTGAATCCAACAATTCCTGACACAATTTGATCTGCTTCCGCAATTCTGTTGCAGCTGTACTCACAATCAACAACAAAAATGGCAGGTGGTAAAGTTTACCTACTATACCTTCTGCACAGAGTGCTACCAAAACCCATGAAGGGTCCTCAAATGAACTACTAAACATCCATTACTTGAAATGAAAATCATTCACCTCAAAGATGACTAAAACAAACATTCCTTGTGTTGAAACAGTTCACACCAAAAGAGTGTCATAGCTAATGTTCTCATTCAAAAGTTGGTTGGTGCCTCTGCAATGCGTTACATAATGAACATAATAAGTTACCTTGATACGCTTGGGCACAACAGATCCACTGCTGCTGGCCAATAACAATTCAACGCATTAATCTGGCTGGACTATATCAAACGATGCCTGAAACAGGAAAAGGTGTGTGTGGGTGAATAAAATTAGAGAGCAATTCGGGCCCAGGATGTGGGCATCGTTTTCATCCATAGATCTCCCACCTATGGTGCCTGCACAAAACGCCTTTAACGAGCATCGAGCCATTAAGCTCGGGCCGTATGGCACAATGAAATAGATACGAATGAGTTCGGTGGAAATATGCATATGCATTGGTGAGAGGACAATGGGCGATACACATAATTGTGAGCACATTTTTGTCTCGTTCGAGGCCCTCTGTGACACGCATCGTTGCCTCGCGCCAAGGCCGATAAGACCTTTTAGTCTGTTGTTCACTGCAAGGGTTCCAACAATTGAAACAAAGAAGCATTTCTGTATTTTCAGTGCTTTCAAGCCAAACTGAAGTCACATACAATTAATGAAAATTGCGTATTTGAAGGAAAGATGTAATGAATTGTATCGTATTCACTAAACAAACCAAAATCATGAAAACATATGGTAAAGAAAACATCTGGTTCAATGTCTAATGGTCCAAGATACCCGAAACCAAAACCCAATTTATTGGCTCGTTTTCATGATAAAGATCCCCTAGGCTCATAAACAAAACTTTCAACTAAACCCATAATATCAGAAACGCTGAAAAAAAATAAAACTGGCAATGAGTTCGATGCAGAGAAGATGTGCCAGTTGGATGTGACCTTTTAACACTTGATCCAATAAAATGCCACAATGGTCGTAGGAAAACTTTGGATTCCAGCCAGACGCAGATGCTGAGGCACTATCAGCACTTAAATGTTGAAACATTAGACATCTTAATGAACTTTTCATATTTCCAATGGTACTCTCAAAATTGCGATTCAAATGTTTGTTTTTCCTACACTTATTTGAGAAGAATTTGTCTGAGATTATCTATCATTAGAAGAATTCGTTTATTTTCTTTTTGATAAATAAATAAATTTAAAAAAACACGATTAATGATTCAAATATCTATAAATATATGCGACAAATTTTTGTTGGGACACCAAATTCACTATTTTGATAGAATACCGTTAGTATGTAGATAATTGATAATTTGTCCTGAGAATTATTGATGAGACAAATAAAAGACATCAATCAATATCAGGCAACAAATTGAAATTGATGAATGATCACTAATTTTTGACTTATACTTAATTTCTGACGTAACATTCCTCTATCCATTACAAATAAAACCTTTATCAGTGATTAATTACATTATCAGGGTTTCTTTTAATTAATCATAGACCACAGTATTTTCCTATTTATTTCCGTTTTAGCAATCCGATCCAATTGATTAGTTATTTCAATTATTTGTAAATGGTAAACAATTCTTTCTTTCAAAGAATATTTCCTGGGTTATGTAGAAAAAATTATGAAGGCATTTGTTTTGGATTATAATGAGAAAAATATAATATTCCCGGAATTAAACGTTTGCACATTCTTGCACACTATTACTCAAATCCAATTTGCAATTAAATGCAAAATTATTTCATACTCATTCAGTTAAACCAATCGATATTGCGTACTTATATTCTACTTTCTTTTCTAAATCTGCAATTGATACTTCAAGTAAACCGACATGTAAAGTGCGATCGCAGTAAAAAAAGACACCGTTTATTCTGAAGTACAGAGTTAAAAACAAATACAAAAACTATATCGACGAAAATGAAAAACAAAAAAAAAAACGAAGAGAAATGCCAAGATTACTGAAGAATTACACATTGGGGACGAATATCGTTCAAGGATTGTATAAGGACTAATCGAGCAAATTACATGATGCACCTCAATCAATGAAACTATGATATTAATCAAAATTATTACTTTTCACATATAATTTGAATCAATTCTTCCAGAAAATGCTCTGTTTAAAATATGATTGCACACGAACAAGTAGAGGATACATTTTTGGCAATAGTTTGCGGTACAATTTCCCGGCAAGGAGCCGGCATGGCAGCCATATTGTAAGCACCGCTCCCCAGGAAGGATAACAAGGAAATTTTGAGATAAAAATCTTACCTTACAATGTACCATCCTCCTTCACCTTCCCCATCATTCTAAGGCACATTATACACAACTAACTACATGCCTGCGATTGTTTGAAACCGGTAAATAATGTCCTTCCCAAGGACAACCGGAAACTAAACAAGTGAACGATCCAGCTGGACGAATATTTCCTAGAGTCTACACAGATCGCGCCCTCTTTTATTCACTGCTTCAAGCTAACGTTAGTCCTATTCATTGCAAGAACAGAAACCTGCAATTTTCGAATTTTTGAAATAAAATTCCCCTGAAACCGTTATTTTTGGAATTCAAAATTGCTTAGTTACTAATTATTGTACTTTACTGGTTTTGTAATTGGATTTTGTAAGGATTAATTTAGTTGTTAAAACTGAAAAACAACTTGCAGAAAAATTGGGAGTGCAAATAATAAGATGCATGGACATTGAAACTATTGATAAATTTGTGAGTAAAATTATGTAAATTCTTACCAGCAGGCAAATGCGTCGCGTGTGTGCGCTCATTCAACGCTCTCGCAGCGAACCATTCATTAGTGTGTTAGTTAGCCATTTTGTGAAGGAAGAAGAGAAGCTATACGATTGTGCAATGCGTACCTGCAACAAGAAATCACAACGGTTTAAACAATTAGCAAACGTATACGAAATGTCTGTCGCAATGTTTGTTATGAATAAAACATGATGCAACAATGAATTTCTTTTATTGATTTTGAAATTCTTGAAATTTCAATGATAACTATTCTCTATCAGTTTTATTATTGTTTGTTTATAACTGTTTTGTATTCACATCAATCTGAAAAACTTTCTCCTTTAGTATAAATAAGTTTAGGCGCGTTCCTAGAGATGGCTCTGAGGTGCACGTTTCGAACAAGAAATTAAGTTCTGTTATTTGTTGAGTATAAATTTTACTTTTTGAATATTATCATTGTAAAATGACAATCTGGGTGTGGAATTTCATTAGATACAATATTTTAAGAAACAACAAGAACTGATAATTGTTTACATGATGTTACATGAGGAAACTTGGATAAATTTTAACAAGAAAGTTGAAAATTTTGATGTTATTATTTGGGAACTTATTAAATATGCCATGATTTGGTCAATAGTGGAAATTTAGGAAAGGATACTTTTACATCTGAGTAACCCAAATGTAAGTGGAATTGGAAGACATGAAACAACTGGATACAATGGGTGATCTAGATTTATAAAATTATCTTCTATGTAATGAATAAATACAATTTGCAAGAAGCAATGACTCATAGTTAAGACTTAAACATACAAAGTTCTTAGTAAACTATTAACCAACTCTGATTTGCAAATCTCGTACTTCTTGTAAGTTTGCATCCAATCATGCAGCATAACATACAATACCAACAATTTTCAACTATTACGATACAATTTCACAACACTTCAATTACAACATTGTTGCTGATTGTTAATACCAAAGTAATGCCAAACCAAAAAAACCTTTCATAGAAGCAATTTTCTTACAAAAACAAATATGCATTCTCTTGGAATATTCGTTAGTGCTTAATTCGGCGAATGCAAATGAAGCGCGATATGAACATGCCGATGCAACCGACATCATACGGCGCTGTTTTCTTTGTTGCAACAAATTTGTTGCTTCATTAGAATGTTTATTGGACGAACTCGGCGTGTTCGTGTGTCAACCGGGCGCGCAAGTATCCTTCGTATGCTTGGCTAAATGTTGCGCGCAGCCGGCAAGCCAAGAGGTGAACAAACGCGTTGGGAGGTCGTACTATAAATTATTCCTGATGCCTTTCGTTCGTTCGCTGGCTGCTCTTCTCTGTCGGCTTGCACCGAAAGACCGAGCAGACAGAAGGAACGCAGTTTGCGGTGAGCGTTCGTCCATCCGTCCGTCCGTTCGACGAATGTTTCGTACAAAAGCCATTGAAAAAGCGTTCATCGCCCGACGATGATGGCGAAATGTATGACCTAAACTGTGCAATGCACATATCGCTCGCGAAAAAAGCTCCTCACCTCAAGACATCATCCAGAAGAGAAGCGAAGGAACGATACATGATTTCTTCTTATTCGAAGTCTCGGGTTTCGAAGAAGTGTATGTAGAGGCAACAAATGGAAGTACATCAAGTTGAAATGTTGATAAATGTATTTTGAATGACTGTTTGGAAGTCTAATTGGAAAATTTTCAGATTATCCCTTCAGGTGCAAGTGATTCTGCTAAAACTGTCCTGAAAGAACAGATACACACAAAATCAAGATATCAAAATTTTGTTTAAAATTTAGTTGGACTATTTCTTATGATCTTAAAAGAGTTGATTCCAATCTTCAAAGACAACAGTTGACTGTATTTGATCTTCAGTAGAAAGATTTCTGGAAAGATTTCTTACTTGCCTCTTATTTTGAAGAAGATGAAGCAGTCAAACTTCAGAGAGAAAAACTGAAGGAAATTTTCCAGCATATAAAATAAGGACTAGCAAATTTTCAAAGATCATACTCATATTTTCCACATATTTAATCATCATGCAAAACGAAAAATGTGATTGTTGCAATCTTACAAGCTTTTTTCAAATAGTTTAAGATTGTTTTATGTTCTTCCTTCAAATGTAAATTCTTTAAACTTATTAGTAAGTCCTAAATTCAATTATAATACTATTACTTAAAATTAGTAGTCAAAAAAAACTTTGAAAATCAGAAACAATCAAACCAGGTTTACATGAAAAAGTAAATACTGTACTCTTTATCTAAAAACAGTAATATAATCATTTGCAGAATGTGAGTCGTCATCATGTTGAATATTCAAAGTATTAAATCCTAAATTCAATTATTATACTATTACTCAGTAGTCATAAAAATACTTTGAAAATCAGAAACAATAAAACCAAGTTTACATGAAAAAAAAAAGGTACTAAACTCATTGTTCAAAAACAATAATTTTATCATATTGCTGAATGTGAGTTGTCATCAATTTGATTCGAAGCAAACTCCATGCAGTTTGTTGGATATTCAAAGCGTGATACTAAAACAACGCTGCAATTAATAAATAATTTGAGTGCGCCAGGAAATGATGAGAAATTGCATAGTTTTTCGCACAGACAGGCGCGCACGGTTGGCGCACAAGAAATTAATTATGAATTTGTCTGGTTGCGAAAAGGGAACACGCACGCGCAACGACAGCGCAAATATTTTATGATTCGACTTTAAAACGGTTACCAGATGCGCACAGACGAATGCCCATCGCGCTGCTGTAGGTAAATGACGTGCAGTATATGGAGATGCATTATTTTCGAGTTAATTTCGTGTTAAATTTAATTAGTGCGCGTCTGACTTGCATAAACGCGCAATTCAGATGACTTGCCGATTACATTTCCAAACAGCCGAACGTTTATGACTTGCTTCCTGATGTGCAGCAGCATAAATCATCATCGCTGAGGTACAACAAACTGGATTCGCTAACAAAAATAATTAGTCAGATTCTAAAACATGAAATCGCAAAATTTGATTCATATCTTCATTAGTAATTATCCAAAAACTGGCAAATTAAGTTTTTAAGCTTCCGGATCAATGCTGATTTGATATACATTTATGTGGTTTTTGAAAATGTGGATTTGATGGTTTTGCAAGAAATTTTGATGAGAATATTCTTGGGAATTTATCACTCGATGAAATTAATTCACATACTTGATTGAATATTAATATTAGCTGCTTTTGGTTTGACTAGTAAGTTTGGCTTGGCTAATTGAAAAACAGGTGAAAAGGGATTGAAAAGTGTACCGAAAGAAAAATGGTTGAAGGCCATTGATGGTCAAACATGATGATGCTGCCAAGAAGAGTGATGACGAGACGCACGTAAAGGAAGTCTGAAATTTTCGAATTACAGAGTGCGCACCTACAATTACAGCCCGCTTAAACTAGTTTTTAACTTGTACTTTGTACCCAGCTCCAATTGTTCTTCTCGTAACAACGAAACTGAATTATGGACACGTACAAAGTCATAACTACCAAGTTGCGCACTGGTGATTCATTCATTGTAGCAAGGTGTGTTATTAACACTAAAAAACAATTGGAAAACTTTTCATGGTTATTACAATATTTGGAACAAGTGACGAAAAATATGAGTCAATTTTTTACTGGTGAAATTAGAAGTTACTTAAATTAACTAAAAAAGTAAAATGCAAGAGTAATCATTATTTGAGGATGAAAATGAAAAATTGATCATTTGATATAGAAACAGAGCTAAAAGCAAAAATATTTGCAATATTGCCAACTAAATAACTATCACTATGCACAAATATATACTTCATTATCAGATAAACAGAAAAATAACAATTTCAATGCCTCCTTGCGAACTTAAATGAAAAAAGTTTTCCTCCAACCAACCAACGCGTGGTGGAAAACATCCAAACAAACTGATGTAATGATAACGGAAGAAAATCTATCAAGTGGCAATTATAGCAGATATTATGGAACGAAGAAGCCACGAGCGAATGCCGGAAGTTTATTCACAAGAGACGTTAGTTAGACCAGCAGAGCTCGATGGACTACAAGTTTCCAGTTTCGCCAAGTTTTAATTGATCGCCCAGCGCTGGGTATTTGTCGTTTTTTCTATAATTGCACTTAAACCCACTGGAGGACATCGAGGAAAATGACGTTATGGTTTCCATTCGCAGAAACATAATCAACACCATTTGTTTATTATATAATCAACCGCGGAAAAGTTTGCTGCATTGAAATTCATACAGTGAGATGCATTTCAATTTGTTATGATAGCTTATAGAAAGTATCACATGTTATTTAAATATTCTTCAGTTATAGATTAAAAATTGCAATAATACCACAAAGTTATAAAATTTTAGATTGATTTATAGATTTGCTTATTGTTTATCCATTAAAATTAGCATAGGAAGAACTTTTTCACACTTTCAATTGCCAAAAAAAGGAAGAAATATAAAATATCCTCAGCATTGGTTACTTCCATCGTATTTTCCATTAACTCCGAAGGAATTTTCTTATTGTGATGGTGAGTGGAATGTTCACTTGCTTCACTTCCAGCCATTAGTCAGCGTTCGCTTCGGAGCGTTTTTAGTTTTCAGTTGGAAAATGTTTTTTTTTCCATTTGTTCGTTTCTTCGTTCCATTTGGTTACTTTCGTACGTGTCGTTGAATATGACGGATTGTTCGTATTTGGTTGGTTTCATCGGGGTGGTTGACTTTCTACTCGTTATCGGGCATTAATAATTTATCTAAAAAGCCTCTTAAAGGTATAATTCCTTTTATGAAGTCAAAAACGCAACACCAAGAAATGAAGGTTCATTCAAATGTGTTTCTGGACTCAACATAGTAAATTGTATATTTCAATAAACACCTGTACAAAATAAATATTTACAGCTGGCCCATCAAAAATTTTATGGTAATTTATAGAAAACAATAAATTTGTCATTAAATTTGGTGTCCCTCATAAATGCATCACGCACTTTATTTGCAATAAATCCAATTATAATTAATTTACGAAAGGTGGTTTAACGTCAAAAAGCAAGGAGATCTTTCAGGCTGCAATGTCTGAAGATGATACCACCAACGAGTCACACGAGACTCATAAACTTATTAATATGACTCCTTAATACTTATTTATCTCCGCGGAGATATTTCCGCGTAAATTGTGGTCTTATAAAATGGTTTGATGTGCGCATTAAATAAAAACGCTGCGACTTCTCTCGCAGCGCTCCGCTTTGCGGTGCTTCCTCCAAGAAGACTGACTTATTCTTTTATCGAGATTCAGCTCATCCGCGCATTATACTTTTACTGGCATTCCATGGCGTCTTCCTCGTCGACAACGTCGACTTTGCCTTCGTGAGCACACAGCTCGCTAAGTAGTCCTCTTTAGCTCGGCCCGCTGTACGTCAAGCTTCTTATCATCGTTAGTCGAAAAAATGCATAAATGCCTCGGATTTTCGAATCAACTTACAGCCCACGATCAAGACACTATCTCGTCCGGCAGTCCCGCATACAAGGTCGTCGACAAATTCGTCAGCACAATGCGATCGCGAATTGCAAACAGCAATGGTACACCGAGAGGATGAGGGAATCGAATTGTGGATGGACGAAGAAGAAGAAGAAAAAGAGGAAGTAGATAGAAGTGTGCGTTTATCGACAGTGATCATCGCAACAAAGCCGACAGTGGAGTGCATTTCGTGATTGCAACCTTGCATCTAATGACCTCTGGTGATGGCCCCATGGTCGCACCATTCAACCATCCACTTCCGAGTTCTTCATCGTGTGATTTTTGATGTTAGGGTTTTCGAAATTGACATCGACATATTACTCGAGGGTTCAATCACTTGGAAGGTGATTTATTCCTGCAGTTAACGTGAATGATACCATTCCATTGATCTGGAAGTTTTTCAGTAATTTTGTTGAAGTAGATCCTACTACATGGCAAATACTCCTTACAAACATGTTGTTTCGCGTTTTTCATAATTACATATTACATTTAAAAAGTAGAAATAATGAAATGGAAAATGCAAAATTTTTATAGTCTGCCCTTTTTTCAAAATCTCCAGAGCAAAAATGTCTCAGACCACGAGAACAAAAGTTAGAGCGATTTCATTTTTTTTTTGAAAAGATCAAAATTATTTTGTAAAAATTTCGAATGAGTTATTTTTTGAGGAAAATTTAAAATATTATTTATTCATTTAGTATAGTTACCTAAAGAAGTCAAATCTACCCGATATTATCAAAAAACAACATCCGATTCTTCAATTTCAAAAGTAGTAGGCGAGAAAATATAGTATCTATTTCATTATCAAAATTCAAGTAATTCTAATGAATAATTTAAGATCAGATACCACATTATGAAAATACAACTCTTCAACTTTCAAAATTTTCAAGAACGAATCTGATATCTCAATTAGTTTCGAAGATATTCAATTTTGTTTGAAACCATTTCTACTTTTGTATTACTAATTTTCTATTGAATATTTTAAAAATTTAAATTCATATATCGAAAGGTAAAAAGGCGACTTTTAATTTGCTTTTTTAATTATGAAAATTGGCCCAGTAGTTTTTGAGTTATGATCAAAAGAATGCCTTATGAAAGTTTACATGGGTTTTTAAACCGGAAACATTCCGTCGAAAAATCCATGATGGCGGCTCCCATTTGATTTACATTGGTGTTCCTAAGGATAAAATTGCACTTCCTTCGTCCTTCCTTGGTCGATTCAGTTTACTCTTTACATTTTATTTAATATCTAGAGAACGGCTCCAGCGATTTTCACCAAATTTGGTACATAGACTAACAGATAGACGTAGATTCAGATTTTGGAGGCGGCAAATCCAAAAAACCGTTGGGGGCGGCTATTTTCCGCGAGCAAAATGGAAAAATACCTGAAACTGGTAGATCCATTGGATTAATTTTCATCCAATTTTGAATATACAATAATATTTTGATGAAGATTTTGTAGCGGGGGCAGCAGACAGAAAACTTTCCCGGGGGCGGCAAATAAACACCGTTGAATAACTCAATATACTTTTGTTTATATCTCAAAAACGGCCGATCCGATTGTTTTCAAATTTTCACCATTTATTTACTATATATTTATTAATAAATATCCGGATTTTCAAGTTTTTCTGTAGGTTTGTTTATAAATTATTAATTGTATCGTAAAAATACGGTATAAAACAAAATTTGTGACTGAGTTTCTCCGAAATCCATGAATCTATTTCATGGATGAAAATAAATTTCGTTTTGGAGTTAGTCGACCAATTTATTGGATTGCAAAAGACATAATTTTAATGACTCTATTTGTCAGCAAAAGAAAAATTACAACAAACCGCAATAAAAACTCTAATGACATGCAATTAATTAAAATTCGCTCATAAAAATGAAAACTCGACTACAACATAAATTATAAAATGTATACACATAATTTAATGCCTCAGACTAAACTATACAATAATTTAACATGAATACAACGCGTTGCTTTGCAGAAAAGAGTGCAAATTAATTTTGCACGCTGGCAACGATTATAATGCAAATTAATTAATTCTAATAGTCTTATTCAGCGAACGCATGCGTTCAAGACGCACGTAGTTGAATGTTATTGTATGAAATGCTCTTCCGCTAAGAAAGTTATCTAATTCCATAATTCAATTATCTCCAATCCAGTGTTTAACAATATGTAAATGCTGCATTAGCGCGTTAGCCTCTTAAGGTGGCGCCATCGTCGCGTCGTCGGCGTTCGCATGGCATATTGTGCGGAAAATTTCATGCACGTATGGAAATCCCAACAACGTTCTACGTGCACAAGCAACGTGTTTTCCTAATTAGGTCGACGCTAACGCCTTCGCACACGGATGATTTATATTCCGCCTCAGACGTTGAGGACGAAATGGGATACCTTTTGGAAATAGAGTTACTCGTTGATGGTGGTTACAAGGATTAAACAGAAATTTTCCACAATTTGGTTACAAAATTTTCAATTTTGGTTTCAATTTAAATTAGATTTTCACCTCAATTATCTTCTCCTCTCTATTCAATTCTTTGAAAGGTGTTTTTGTAGTCATCAAAAATAAATCTTTAGCTTGGAAATTCTCCCAAGATGTTATCCTGAAAAATTACCATCTTCACAGTTTTCTTTGCAATTTTTACAAGTATTCATCTTAATTGTCTTTTTTTTCTGTTAAATTCTTTGAATAATGATTCATACTCATCAATAACATATCTTTATTTTAGATGGTCTGTTTTACCACATTTCTTATTCTTAAGATGTTATCCTTAGAGAATTATTGAAGATTCAACTGAAATATCTTCTTTCAACTCTCTAAATCGTGGAAAACTGTGGTACACCCTTGAAAGAAGAATTCTTGAACTTGGATCTATCTTTAATCCATCCTACTCCTAGAATATTATCCTGATAGCTTACTATCGTTTATGTATACCTTAAAAATATTTTGAAGGTATTCACTTAAATAATCTCCTTTCATTTATCTAACTGTTTAAAAACCGTCCTGAATTAACCAACAAACAAGTTCTGTTTTAACAGGATGTTGTCAGAATGTTATCCTGATAGACTTTTGATGAAAACAATAATCAAAATTTTTGAAGGTATTCACCTTAATTATATTCTCACTCATCAAAAATAAATTCATGAATTTTATTGCTCTGTTTTGTCATATTCTTCATCATAGTCCCACTTTGTGTTATCCTCAAAATCTATCATTTCTTTGTTTCTTTCAAAACTTTTTGAAGAGAAATACTTTCTATCCTGAAAATCAAATCGAAACCTTCTTCCCATCTGAAACCCATAATTTGGAATGAATATTTTGGTCAAAATTTGGAAAATCAACACCTGGTCAACAAAGTTTGAAAAGCACTAATGGTCAAAAAATAATATTTCACAGAAATTCAGAATGTGTTTCATTTAGTCAGAAAAGTCTTCAAGCAAATTTCTACATTCAGAGTTTGTCTTTCAAATAAAAACCATTTTTCAAACCATTTAACAAATATCTTTTTAAGTAAGAAACAAGAATTGCAAAATAAATTCAGAAAATTATGAATTCACCTTCGTAATTTCAAACTAATTCACATTGTCCGTAGAAGTGTTAAATTCAAGGTTTAGTTGTTATTTCATTAAGTGATAAATTGATTAAATCGAAGCTCATTTCAACCACTAAGGCCTTCAACCTCGAACCAACGAAGAAATATCCAAGAATTCAATGGCAGGATTTAAAAATACAATGTCGTTCATATTCATGAGTGTGCACGCCTTTCAAGATGGGGTTGCGTTTGCTGGGTGACTGACAATGAATGAAATTAGATTTTGCTTGACTGGGTCAATTTGAATTTTTTTCATTTATTTCTAATCTTTGTCAATGTCAACCGAAGGAAATGACCGAGGGTGCATAAATTTTCATAGCGAATACGTTTACACATTTGATTTACGATTTCTAGATTGGAATATTTCAAACAATTTCTCTATGTAATGTTTACTGTTTTCTGAGCAAAGATTAAAAAAAGTTTGTTACTTAAATCCCAAATTTCAACTATAAACAAAAATCAAAATTATTTTATAATCTGAATGTTTATTAAATGAAAGTAAATTATCCTTGAATATTTATAATTTTGATCAGTTTTTCAAAATTATTGAGCCACCAAATTTTATTGCACCCTTTAATTGAATAACAATGTTGAATTTTGCATTTGAAACTGCAATTGTTGAGTCAATCGAGTGAAGTATTCCACTTTATATTTACATTGAATTGTACTTTATATGCATTAGTGGTATTTACATTCGGGCATGTCCAAACCACTGTTCAATCCTGTTAGTGAGTTGTTGAAAAGCGTCAATTGATTGTTTTGTGCTGTTTGCATGACAAACATGAATTGTACTATCCCATGTATCTATTGCTATGAAATGTAACACTATTTGTTGCATATATCGGTATGATATCAATGTATTCACCACAGATCTGAAATTATAATTTAACGTAAATATTCTTCTCAAAATATTGATATTTTTTGGTTCAATTTGTACCTTAATCATCAAAGAACAACTAAGATATTTCTATTCTAAAAATTATTATCAGGATCCTACCATACAAAAGGAAAAACAAGAACAAAAAATATTTTGCAGGATCTTTAAATAACAGTAATCTACAAATAAACGTATAAAGAACAATCTTTGTTGCAACTGAAAATTATAATTTTAATTGTAAAAAATTCAATCAAATATTACTGATCAGCAAAAATGCAATGGCTCGCAGGAAAATGAGATTCCATGATAGCTATGGTAAATTCGAGGATCACGTAACGAGAAACGGAGTCAACCAGAGAATTTCCCAGTTTTCCAGCTAAACACACCTACACAATTATACAACGTTATACACTGTTATCGCAAATTAGATTCGAATTGCTTTGCTTGCTTTACTTAGAAACAGCACAGATTTACATACTTTTTATTTCATTTGCAAAAAAAAATCTGCACACACTTGCCATAAATTTCAATTGGGAAAATGAAATTTTGATCAAGGGAAACGAAATCAAACAGATTTTGTAAAAAGAGGTATTTACCAATATCATGATTCAATTTTTTGCTTAATGCAAGGAGACTAGTAATAATATTCCAAGAATTCTGAAAAACTAAATGAATAAAATTATTATTTAAAGATAAACAATGGTAGACAATTAATAGATAGGGAGAGCAAATTTCAAATATCAATTAAATTTTCAATAATTTTTAAGCGTTAACATTTCCTGTTTCCAATGAAATTAAATTTGTCCGGCGCCTCCGCCAAAATTTTACGACTCAATTATTAACTGCGCGATAATTACTACTATATTAATAAGGTCAATATTCTGTGTTACCTACATTTGATTTACAAATTAAATGCTTTCTCAATTATATTTACCAAATCTGAATTACATTTGTTGCAAACTGAATTACATACAACAAATCTGAATTAAACTGCTTGCTTAAACAAAATTTATAATCGGAATTGAATTTCATATTTTTTAAATTACTATTGAAAAACGTATGTAAAACAAACAAAACAACAAATGAGCCATATCCAAATTGAAAAATGTTCGTTCGAATATTCGACATATTCAATTCCACCAATTTTTGCAATTTCGATGAATTTCTTCCCATCCAATCCAAAGACTGAAGGCGAACGATAAACGTATGCGTGCGGCAAATGAAAAAACCATCAAAGCGTAAGCGAGCCTAAGAAAACTGAATATTTATATTCGGGTGGAAATTGAAGTTGGCAAGGGACGTGAAAGTCGAGCCGAACGTCTAGAGAGAATTTTCAATTTTTTATTGAGCGCCGAATGAAGAGGAGACGACATCTTCGATATGGACTCCGAGTCTCTTGAATGCGTCTCTTGCAGGCAGTCGACCGTGAGCTTTTTCTTCTTCTACTGGATGTAGAGAATGAAAGAAACCAAACGAGGCAAACGAGACGAAACGGATGAGGCCGTTTATTTCGCTTTCAGCCTCCAGCTTCTTCAGCCAACGGTGATGATATTCAAACGCATGAATCGCATATTATTCACATCATTTCCATTCGACCTGCACGCACGACTCGCACGTCCACAGATCGTATATTATCAGCTTAATGCGTAGCGTTTATTCAATATTTGTGCGAGGGGAATGTGCGAAATTAATTATACAAATATACGGGATTTCATATTCTGGATAATGGACGGTTTCTGTTAAATTATTAAAGACAGTTTGAAAGTATAGAGCTTTTCCAATTGTAATTTTGAAAGCATTAGTTAAATTTCAGAAAAGAATGTAATTCAGATTCGTAAATGAAATTGAGAAAGTATCAAATGAATATTATATATGTGAATTGTAATTTTGAAAATGTCACTTTTAATTCAGAATGCATAAATTTAATTTCAATTCACGAAATGTATTGAAAATTGTCATTCGAAATTCAGAAAGAATTACATTAATTCAAAATCCATCGAAAATGATTTAAGTAATATTTATAAATTGAGTGACTTTGTATTGATAATGTCAATTTTCTAATCTTATGTTCATAATTTATCTATCAAAAACTGAATAATTATTTAACAAAAGTGGCACTAATCTGATTTGCATTTGAACTCTTCTGAATTTAATTTGATGTATTCTCAATTACATTTGACTACTCTGAAATACATTTAATCGTTTCTGATATAAAACTTATGCTTTCTCAGTTATATTTATCAAATGAGTTACAATTTCTGAAAACTGAATTACATATAAAAATCGGAATTAAATTTGCTACTCACTGAATTACAATTTACTAATCTAAATTCAATTTCTGAATTATTCTTGAAAAAAGTTGAATGTTAATATAAATTGTTGAAATATATGAAAAATTTACTGTCATAGGAAAATCAATCGGAAACCCAACGTATATATGGATATATCCGGAAAAACTAAATCGTTGCACTAATTTTTTGTGAGTTCCCACAGGATAACGAAGGACTAGATTGCCTATTTGCATTTTACGTACACAATCATCACAGTTGGTGAAAATCGCTCTGCATCGATAATTTATTATGCAATCGAACATTTTCCATTTTCAATTCTGTCCTCTTTTTTATTTAGGTATATTCAATAGTCATTTGCAATTTCCAATAAAACGTTTGATTAATAAATGCGTTTCAATTAAAATAACAGTTTTCACCAAACAATAAATGGATAGACAACTAGGGCAGAAATAATTGGGACAATTTAACAAATTAGACACTAATTGAACAAAACTATAACCTTGCTGGTTCTACATTTAAATTAAATATCATATTGGAAACTTTCAACTTCAACCTTCATGCAGCATCGGGAAAATATGGGAATAAAACGTGAAAATGAGTACGAACACAGAAAATTACTCCGCTTTATTATTTCCGCATACAGTTTCCATCTGCTAGGTTTTCTCCTGTTTACTCCTGTTGGTATCAAGTGCCGCAGGAAGAAAGGGAAATGCGTCGTACCAGTGAAAATATCTCGTCGTCATGGAAAACATGGAAAAACATGGCAGCCGACTGAAACCCACTCCGTTTTTATTGCAATATAAACAACATGTCCTCACCATCAACTGCAATGCTGATACTTTCAGAAGCGTGCAATTGTCTCGCAATGTTTACAGATATCGACATTTAAATTGATGGCAGTTTCCTTCAATATTGCGCATATTTTTTGATGCATTTAATTTGTGAATTTACTTGCAGGATATAAATATTTTCTTGTATGTACTTTTAATTTAGTTCAAGGTTAAGTTCTTTTATATTTAGGTCAGTTTTGCAAGTTGTAACTTTTTCTATCAATCTTAATAAGATAACTTTAATAAGAATTTTAGTTCTGCAATTTTTCGTAATTTTTAGCAAAGTAATTTAAAAGGTATAACAAGCAGCTCAGATTGGTAAATTGTAATTAAGAGAGAGGCAAATTTTATTCAGATTTGTTATATATACTTCAGATTGCAACAATTGTAATTTAGATTTGGTACATTTAATTGAAAAAGCATAAGTTTAATCTCAGAAATGATTAAATGTATTTCATATTAGTCAAACGTAATTGAGAATTCATCAAATGAAATTCAGAAGAGTTCAAATGCAAATCAGATTAGTGTCATGTTTGTTAATTAATAATTCAGTTTTTGATAAATAAATTATGTGCATAACATTGGAATATTGACATTTTAATGCAATAATTATCAGTCAGTTTATAAATACTATTTAAATCAATTTCAATGATATCTGAATTACATGTAATGTTTTCTTGTTTAAATAACAATTTCTGATTACATTTCATCATAAGGAATTACATTCACGCATTCTGAATTAAAACTGACGTTCTAGATTACAGATTTTCTGAATTCCATTTAAAAGCTGAATTTTTTTGAAATTTAATTGATAATTATAACTGGAAAATGTAACTAATCCTCACTAAATAATAGTAAATTTTACACGAAATATACGAGAAAATAACTAATATTTTGGTCAATTACTCAACTAAATATTACATTCAAATAAATTATTAATGTAGCCTAATCTCATTAATAACGTTTGACTAAATAATTCCGCAAAATTAGTTTTCCCAATAAATATAAACGAGTAAACTTTGAACTAAAACTTCTAATAAACAAAATAACTATTTTTGAGTGCCCATCATAAAATTTTATTTTTTCATCCCAATATCAAATTTAATCCATGTCAAAGTTAACATATGAAGAAGGAATGTCATATTCCTCCTCTACTTTTGCCGGGATAGTGTCCCCAACATTGCATTCTATTAAGAGCAGCAATCTCACAAGTTTGTCGTGGTTTTGTGATGGTCATTGTGCAGAGTTTTCAAAGAAGTTCCCACAAGAGCACGCAGAAAAAACTTTCGTTTTGTTGGCAAGCTTGTCATCCCGTACCTTTCGTTCCTTTTTATTTGCTTGTTGTTGGTCTGCTGTCTGGGAACGTTTCCTGTTCCCGGACCACAAACGACGCTTTTCACAACAAATGAGAAGAACTCAACTTGTTTTTTTTTGCTTCAAATTGAAGTGTTACCACATCAACCTTGTTAACTCATTCTGCAAGAATTATATACTGAGTGGATTCATAGTTACAAATTTTAAATTTCAAAAGTTATTTTTGACAGCTTCAATAAAGGTCCTTGATAAATGTGATTACAAATATAATGGAATGAATTGAATACGAAGACTTGTCATTCAAAAGATTCAAAATTCTTGAAAAGCATATTTACGGTGGGATATTAAGGTCAGATTTTAATTATCCTTACGTGGTTTTTGATGTGAGGAAGTGCTTCTTCGCGTTGATTAAAATGTGTCTCGTGGCGAAAAAGTCAACAGGATGGAGGCGAAACACTCGCACATTAAATTATATGTTGGCACGGGAACGACGAGATCTTCAGCAAACGGGCAGCGACGGGACTGCTTCCTGAAGGATGGCGCACTGCAAACTGTTTTTCGAAGAGTGGAAACCACCTAGGCAGTAATAACAAACGCGTTCGGCGCGCGATCCTTTCATCCTGTCCTCATCTGCCCGCCAACAAACGGGCAAACCGAGCGATTGCCACGCCCTCTGCATACATTCTGTTGGCCAACAACAATTTCGAATGCGTTACGTACAATGAGGACCATAATTGGCTGTAATCAGGACACCTCAGGCTGCATGTATTCTGCAATGACTAAAAACTCAATTTTTCAGGACGTGTTTTGAATTTCGTTGAAAATGTTTTTTTACTGATTAAACAACTGAACAAAAAGACAGATTCTAAAGATTTTTCTACACGGTTTCTAGTTGTAATTAAGAAAGCATTAATTAAATTTCAGAAAATAAGTGAAATATTTGGTTTTGCTTCGAGGAAATTCGATAAGAAATTCTATTTGACCGGCGCCTACACCAATATTTTGCAACTTTTACTGTTGAATAAAATAAAAAAATTAACCTGACTAATTATAATATATGTAATGATTATAATTATGGTAAATAATCTCTATATATTCTATGAAAGTACATTTGACCGGCTCCTCCACCAAATAATTTCGATTAATATTTTGTTCTGAAATATTATAGGCAAATTGCAGATGATTTTCATGCAAGTATTTTACACATCAGTAATGCAGAAAGTATCAACTGCATTTTTCAGCACGTGTTTAGAATATCTTTCCAAATGTTTTTTTGTTACTGATTAAACAATTGAACAAAGAGACAGATTCTAAAGATTCTTCTACACGTTTTCTAGTAATAATTAAGAAAGCATCAATTAAATTTCAGGAAATAAACAAAATATTCGATTTTGCTTGCACTTTAGAAAACAAGTGAAATATTTGATTTTGTTTTTACTGATTCCAGCTTCTTTAAGAAATTTTATTTGACCGGCACTTCCATCAAAATTTTACAACTTTTACTCTTGAATAAAATTAAACATTAACCTGACTAATTATAAGTGTAAACGAACGATGGTAAATAATCTCTAATTATTCAATGAAAGTACATTTGACCGGCTCCTCCACCAAATAATGCCAATTCAAATAATTCTGAAATTTTCTATGTAAATTGAAAATGATTTTCATGCAAGTATTATATTCATCAGTAATGCAGAAAATATCAACTAAATTTCACAAAAGATTAATCTAGACTGCATGTATTCTGCAAGGACCAAAAACTCAATTTTTCAAGACGTGTTTAGAATATTTTTTTATTCTAAAGATTCTTCTACACGTTTTCTAGTTGTAATTAAGAAAGTATCAATAAAATTTTAAGTCAAATATTTGGTTTTGCTTTGATGATATTCTATAAGAAATTTTATTTGACCGGCGCCTCCACCAAAATTTTACAACTTTTACTCCGGAATAAAATCGAAAATTTAACCTGTCTAATTTTAAGTATAAACATACGATGGTAAATTATATCCAATGAAAGTACATTTGACCGGCTCCTCCACCAAATAATTCCAATTCTTATTTCGTTCTGAAATATTATATGCAAATTGAAGATGAATTTCATGCAAGTATTTTATTCATCAGTAATGCAGAAAGAATCAACTAAATTTCAGAAAAAAATTATATAATAAGTATTTTTAAATGAAATGAAGAAAAAGCTGTAGAAAGCAACTCAAAGGGATAAAATTGGGAATGGGAATATAAAATACAGAAATTTGTCATTAGATTACAATTCCAAACACGTACGATTGCAATTCCCGTCCAACGCCACATTTTAGAGGTTAAATGAAGCACGAAGAACAAGGACCAGTTGAAAAATCACTCAATGAGCAGGAAGTCATGAAATGATGTGAAATAAATGATAATTCGATATAGCAATCAGTGAATCATAACGTTTACAAATTGCCGTGAACAATTTACGTCACAAACGTGGACCTTCGTGGAGAAAAAATAGCAAGGAAGGGTATTAGGAAGACGACGACGGTTGAAATTGCACCATTTCGATTTGCTTTACGCGAACGGCGAGCGCAAAGGAACTCTAATTACACATAAATTTCCTCCCTTGAACAATTCGCTTATATACCTTGCAGAAAATCCTTCGGCACGGGTTGTCAGTGGTCGGGGTCCTCTCTGACCTCCCATCGCGTTTGTCAGCTGTACCTAAGAGTCCTGCCTGCATTAGCCTCGAAGGATTCACGCTCCTTTTTTCTCTTCGGCATCTTATTGCCTCGCTGCCGATTGCACGCAGACCCTCCTCGCCGTTCAGGCAAACATCAAATTGGCAAAAATGCTTTTTGCGCACCGCAAGAATCGTGGAGTGGTAGACTAACGGCCGACCCTTGCTGGTCGATGATAATTTCTTTATGCCTTCCGTTCGTCGCTGAAGGTCCTTACCTTCAGCATTGAAGGCAATGAAACCGCAGAAGATGGGTTATTCAAATGCGGTTGGAGGGAAATTATAAGCGTACTAATTGATTCCTTCAGGTCCAGACCATCGCAATGGGACTTAATTTGATTCGTGTAAATCATGCTATTTTTGCAAACTTCTGCTTTTGATAAATTGATTGAACTGCTTTTTTAGTATCATAGAAATATTTGACCAATGATAATTTAGAAAATACCACAATTTATTTACTAATTAGTCCGTGTTTTTATAGGTAAGTTATTTGTTAATAACATAAGAGTATTAAAATTATTAATGCAGCAATAATTAGCATTTCAATCTAGCAAATATGAGTTGGAAATTTTATGTATATAAATGTATAATAATTTCATTGAAAACGAAAAATCAAAGTTCAAATTTTAAATTTTAGTTTCAATTTATAATCATTATTAAGTGATTATATAACATTGTAATTATTTGTAATTAATGAGATTAAATTTTTAATTATTTTCAACTAAGAAAGGGCATAAATTTGGCGGAGGAGCCGGACAAATGTAATTTCATTAGAGATAAGCATCAAATCAAAAGTCAGATTTCTATTTTTATTTAGATATTTATTTTTATATAAGAATGTTTAATGCTTTTTAACTTTAAATTTGTGATAGTGATAATTTTCGAATTTCACATGATACTTTCAAAATTTCATTTTAAAATCTGAATTACATTTCTCCTTTCTGAAATTTAATTCCTGCTTTATAAATTACATCTGAAAAAATGTGTAACCTCCTTGCAAATAATTTGTTGTTAAATTGAAGTGTTTTAAACAGATCTGAATGGTTGAAGCAACGAACAAATGAGTAATTGATGGAATGAAGAATAAATGAGGATGATAACGAGTTATTACTTTTGGTATTAAACTTAGGTTATGAATGTGATCAATGAGCAAAGTTTCAGCATTAATATCTTTTCGTTCGGAGTTTCGGTTGCAATGATACGAAAACCCATTAACACAAAAATTATCGAATTTGCAAGAAATTAATTAATAGGACTAAAAAAACGTGACAGAATTTCTGAAAGAGAATTTCCTATTATAAAAGAAATTTGCAGAATTTGTCATCGATCTTCAGAGATAAATTTTGAATAAAAATATTACAAATTAAATCAAAATCAATTTTCAAGCAAAGTTTTTAAAATTTTCAAAATGAAGAATGAAAAAAACAACAATACCCATCAAATAAAGTTGAAGACATTTGACGTGTAAACCTTGAATCTAAAAGTAACTCAAACTTATAAGAAAACTTTTAAACGTAAAATCAATATCCTGCAATATCTTGCTTTTATATAGAATTTTCCATATGAAAAGATTTATTGAACCGACAACATCTAAAAATTCAACATCAGAAACCATTTGTTTTATCTATCTTTCCATGCTATCCGTAATAAAACAGAATTTTAAAAAAGGATAACATTTGTTCGTGCTGGAAATTCGCGATGTTGCAAGTTAATTATCAACTCCGAAATTTGCACGCCCCATTAAAAACAAACTGAACATGATAACGGCGCGTTCAAACAACGAGTTCGGAAATAAACGAGGATAATCCCGAGTACACCCTCCGTGTATTTGTATTTATAGCGCAATGTCCGAGATATTTGCCAACGTTTGCATCGTCTGATCCCTTCGTTTCGCGAACGAGAAAGAGCTGATTGAAAACTGACCTCCATCCAACCCGGCCGACTGTTCAATCCTTTCTGATCCACTTCCTTTCTGATGCGATGCAAATATGAATACGATCGTCCAGACGATTTCCCTTCAATCTTTTTCATCGACGATTTCAGGATAGATGTTGAATAGTGGGAGAAATATAAAAAGTTGTATGTGCATATTCATCAAGTTATATTCAGTTGTAGATTCGAAGGTTTCAAATTTACAGGCAAAAAATGACTTTTGAAGATGTTTGAAGATGTTGTTAATAAACAAAACGAAATTAAATGGAGAGGAAATGCACAATTATAAACAACGATTCAGATTTGTTAGTTGTATTTTAGAAATTATAAATTGAATTTAAAACTAGTAAAATGCATTTCAGATTAAATAATTTGAATTTCAGATTAATCGTATGTATTTTAGAAACTACAATATGTAGTTCAGATATTATCAATTGTATTTTAGATTATCGATATGTATTTCAGAATCTATTACTTATGGTTGATTAGTAAATTGTATTTCAGAAAATACAAATTGTACATGCGATTAGCAAAATGTATTTCAGAGTATAGAATTTAAATTTCAGATTAATCATAAGTATATCTGAATACGCAATATGTATTTAGGAAAATATCATTTGGTAATCAGAATGAAATTATTGGACGTAAGAAATGGCAAAGATAAAACTTGACAAAAATTTCAAATAAAGAAGTTGCATAAATAAAGAAGATAGTTGTTATGATAATCTGACTTATGTATTCTGGATAAAGATAATAAAAGTGTATAATTTTAATTTCTGAAATACATTATGCTACTTTCTGAATTATAATTTACCATTTTTGAAAATTATTTTTTCAATATGAATACAACGGATCTTTTCTGAAAAAGTTGTGCTTCTGCAATACATTTTGTACTTTCTGAAATTAATTTTTCACATCTGCAATACAATTGGTATATTCTGATATTAATGTATTAAATTCTAAACTACACATGAAAAAGTTGTAGTAACACAGTCTTATTGTTAGTGTTAGGAAATTCCAATATCTGGAAGCAATCTGTACGATGAAAACACCTAATTCTGGATTATTAAATATCAGAACACATCAAATTGCCAAGGATTTGGATGGCCCGAATGATACTCCTCAACGACCGTCGTGCAGCGTTATCAATTCCCGGCTGGACATTGCGTTTGTCTATTCCCCGAACGGCTGTAAAGCATAATCCCGAAGTGTAATTACGCAGACCATAACATCCTCGAAGGGCGAGCTTCATGCGCTGGATGGAAGCGAGGTGATAAAACATTTCGGTTTGGTTTGCGGATTTGCGGGCACGCAGCAAGCCAACCCGTTCGGCCGTAAAGGCACGACCATTAACAGTTTTCCAAAAGTTTCGTGCAAATTTCCATGCGCCATGTTCACAACCCTCGATGGACATTTGGGTCTTTGTGGGTATCCACCAGAGGGAGTTGTGTCCAAGAATCATGTTCTTCAATTTAACCCCAAAATACTCACCCAAAATTTTTACCATTGAACAATAGTAGATTATATTATAAGTGTGAGAAATGTAAAAAAATATTTGAGTGATACACAAATTTCACGAGTTTATTATGGCATTTCGCATATGTGTAATATACGACAGTTTATTATACTGGAGAAAAGTTGATACAATATTCCAAGAAGCAACAAAATCCAAAATTACTTCCACAATTTTTGATATGACATTTCAAATGTCACAATTAAATCATCATAATTTTGTTTGAACTGGCACATTATGATTATGTTTGCCAAATCTTAAAATCTTGACACCTTAGTAACAATAGCACTTTATTTTAAGAGATGTCATTCATTTCTTCCACTTGTAGAAAAAAAAAGTATTCATTTTTTCCACTTGTAGAAAAATGTACGTCACTGATTTGACAGTGAAAAATATTCAATTTTTGTCACAAAAACACACATAGGAAATGCAACATTATCTTTATAATCATTTGTCAATCACATTTCATAATCTCATCTATACATTTTCATTTATTTTCATGTACCAAGAAAATAAAGTTACGTTTTGTCCTCTTAAACTCCATGTTCTTTATTTTTGGCAACGCAGCCATTGGTTGGTTGGTCGAACTTGCGAAATCTGTATAATAACATCGCGCAAATTTAATGAGACTCAAGCAAGCGTGTAATCTTGCAGGTAATAAATCCGAGCCAGGTCGAGCGAGCTACCAGACGGAAATGTTATTTGCGTCTCATCCGGAACTTATAACATCATACCCATTCAATTAACCGCCTCCAGCTCAATTACGCCGGTTGTAAATTAGATAAGTATGTAGGTCCCACTAATATCTCGCCATGATTTTCTACGAGGTGCTTAGATTCGCTGGAGCATCCGAATGTGGGCAACAGGCAACACAGACGCCATTAATCTTCTCAGCGTTGCGAAATTCATCTGATTAGCTCCTACCCTCTAACACCGCCAATTCGTGTACGGATTTATCTACTGTGAACATTTGGTGGTCGCATCTTCGAGGATGTGTTCTCGAAACAATAAGGTTGCTTCTACGAAGAGGGACTGCAAAGTTCAAGCATTTGAAGTGATTTATTACGTTGTTGAGGTGTTCGGATTTGTTCAAATATCATTGGTGAAAGTCAAAGCAGTGAAATTATATGGGAGGATTTATAAGATTGTTTTAAGGAGCTTAGAAGGAACAACAAAATTAGTGACGTGGTTGATAACATGCAATGATGGTAATAATTATCGTAAAGAAAGGGATGCTAACAAGCTTTGTGCAATAATGCTCATACTAATTAATTTACAATTTTACTATATTAATTGTAAACAAATAATGGTAAAAGATCACTGTCGGATACGAAATTAAGAATAAAAATTAAATACTAAATAGTTTTTCAACTTTGATTCATTGTTTTCAAGGAAATTAGATTTGTCCGGCGCCTCCACCAAAATATTAAACTCATATTTCGCTCTTAAATATTATATGAAAATAAACGATAATTTTTGCAAGTGTTTTATTCTTCACATTTTTAAATAAAATTAGTTTGAATCAACATCAGTAATATAGAAAGAATCAATATTATTTGAGAAAAGAAGAAATGAAATTCATTTGATATTTTATCAACTTTATAAATTATGAATTACATTTCTTCTTTTCTCAAATAATATTGATTCTTTCAGCATTGCCGATGTTGATTGAAATTAATTTTATTTAAAATTTTAAAGAATAAAATACTTGCAGAGAATCACTACCGACGAAGTATGAGTGGTCATTTTTTGGTGGAGGCGCCGGTCAAATCTAAATTCATTGGAAATAATGAATCAAAGATCAAAAATTATTCGATATTTAATTTTTATTTTTATTTCATATAGTCATCCAGTGATCTTTTACCATTATTTGTTTATAATTAATAAGGTAAAATTCTAAATTTTAGGTGTATTTATAAATCAGTCAATAAGTCAATATTTTGATGATATGCATATAATTTACCTATCAAAAACTAAATTATTATTTAACAAAATGTGTCACTAATCAGATAAGCTGTTTCTGATATTAAAATTACACTTTCATAATTATATTTACCAAAATGAATTACAATTATTGCAAAATGAATTACATATACAAATCAGAATTACAATTTCTAATTGCTTAATTACAATTTGCTAAATTTATTAATCTGGATTGCATTTTATCCTTTTAAAACTACCATTGGAAAAGTTGCAAAAAACATTTTACAATGGCAAATTTCATTTCATCTGGATGAACAATACAAATGTCTATGACGCATGACATGGGAAAATGCATCATTTGAACAATTCCGAACCAACACCTTGAACGGTATTGTTGTTCTATAAAATGAATCCATAAAATTTACATTCAAAAGCGATGGAAGCAAAGTAATAGAACATGTAATAATGCCTTGAAATATCAGTGTTGTACTCGTCCAAACGTCCTTCAAGGAAAACTTATCTAATAAGTGAAGAAAACCTACAAATCCAACTTCCCTTTTTTCAATATTTAATGGTATGTTTGATAAGTGATTAAGAAAATGGTCAATGGTTTGGTTTATTGGAAATTTCGAATAAGTCCACATCTGCAGTCTGCAAGCAAATTTACGAAGCAAAATGGTCGGCATAATCCAACACAGACCGATAACAGCCGTAAAGTCGTATCTGCGTGCATATATCTAAACTGTAAGTACTTCAAATCAACTCGGATGTTGAACAGTTCCTGAATAGGTATATGCGTTTATTATGCGCAAGGGGAGTTGTAACTGTGTTTTATAACGGTCCTTCTTGGCTATTGTCTATCCTTGCTGGTTAGAAATGCCCAGACAATTATTCCTCCTGCATCAATGAAGGAAGAAGCATTTCAGGATATGAGGATTTAGGATATTATTATTGCATGAACGTGTTTCGAATATTCATCATTCTAATCGTTAGTCAAATTCAGTGAATAATTTCATAGGTTTTAGGATAAAATCGATGAGAAACATTTTTGCATTTTTTTTTTTAGTTTTTAGTTCTTATTTTGAAGTTCTATGGTCATAAATAAGAAAGGATCACAGAAATTATAAATTAAAAAAACACTTTTAAAAATTAAGATAAAATAACCTGAAAATTGTGTATAAATATTAACAAGAACTAAATAAATAAAAAGAATATAAATACACAGATTTTTTTTGTGCAATATGGTTTTAGACAACATATCAGAAATATAAAAAAGTTTAGTTGAATTTAATATGAAAAGGTAATTCACTTGATACCATTTCTAAACTATATTTTTCCAGAAATTAAAATAATGGTCCAATAAAGAAGATCGTTTAGGAAAATACTAATAAAATATTTACACCAAAGAAGAATGTTAATGGTACTTCCCTTATTGTTTATACGGGCTTGAAAGAAAGCCATGGATTAAAGATTAAGAGCGAATCATTAAATAAAACCTATAGGAAGAATAATAAATTTTTATGCGTGCCTTATAAAGTTATTTTTAGCAGCCATATTTTAGCACTTCTTGATAATGCATGATGAACCTAACCAATATAATAAATTCACGAAATTGCAACATAAAGAAACCTAAATGGCAATATATAAACAATTCTAACGAAATTGTAAGTTCCCCTGTTGATTTATTTGCACATATAAAAAAAACTTGTGCTGAAGATAACTTTTCAACAAGTTATAAGTTGATTGAAATCATTTTGATTTTATTTTGTTACATTTTAAAACTTCAATAGGGTTGTGTTATATGAAATACTATTTGTTTTTATAATTATAATTACAAAACAATAACAGATTGTTTGAAAAATGAAATTCCTACAATAATTTGATATAATCAAATCTATTAAGTTTTCACTTCAAAAAGATCATATGAAAATATTAGGGACCAAATGATCCACTGTCAAATATTTTATCTATTAACAGTAACTGCATTTGTTATTTATAGACATTATCCATATAATTAATGTAAATAATTGATGTTATATTTAATTAAGGTAAACTAGCTCATATGATAAATAATCAAACCGCCAATAATTGCAATACTACAAAAATATTGACTTAACAAACAGCAATGTTGAAATAAACAGTTTCAGCAATTGAATATTAATTGAAATGTTGATGTGTACTTATCCACTTCAAAGCAATTCGGATTAAACAGGTAATACAATTCTGTACTGATTACCTTCCAGTACACGGATTAATTTATCACTAATCAATAATTACTGTCGCCAAATTATTATCTACCTACGCTAAGCTCGTATTACCGAATTCCTGTGTTTAGCAGTAGTTAATTAATCCCATGTAGCAACAATTATAGTCACAGTTGTAACAAATAGAATGATAAATAGCAGTGACAGGTGAAAATGTGAATGGAAAATGCGAAATGCGAAAGATGTGTGAAATATGACGTACACAAATGCTAATTAAAACTTTTGTTGTACGAATGTAAACTGTTGTACTCGTAATTAATTACGTCAATGAGTTTCCTGCGGTTTTCACGTTCGTTTGTAATTATTATTGAAGTGAGAACAAAGTTTACGCAATTAATTTTAAAAGTTTCCCAATGCATCATTCAAAAATGATTTATAAAACAATAATTCATGCGTCAATGTTAAACATATAATTGGACAATGTTGGATTGGATAATGTTTTGATTCGTCAAATTAATAAGTAATATTTTGATTTTTAATTGAAATTTTTTAAATAAAAGAATTTTTCTCAAACATTAAGGTAGGTGCTGATCTCTAGCGGTGTATGAATAAATTTCAAAAGTTTGTTTACTTCGTAAGGAAGAAATTCCTAATTTATATATTTTCCAAATAGATTTTAATAATAGAAAATTTATATTAGTTAATAAAAAACTTTGTTACGTTAATTATTCGTAAATTAATTTGAAAAGATACAGATTTCTATTTGGTTCGTGTCTACCATATATTGGTAGAGAACCCAGTGAACCACAGATGTCACCATTGATATCAAAAAGAAAATATAACAACGCATAAAAATTTGTAAAATAAACACACATCAAACAAATTCAAACACAAAGCAAAGGAAATTCAGAAGTTTACTTACATAAATAAAATAACTCTAAACTGTCCAACTCGCTCGTCGTCCTTTTTTCAGCTATCATTGACTTCCACACTAAAAATACAAATTTATATTAACATCAAACCGAGTATTTCACACGAAAAAGCAGTCGAGCGACTTATATAATGCAATAAAATGATGAAATATTTGGTGAATCAGTTGCTCACAATAAATTCTCGCTGGTCAAAATCCATGCAAACTTCTTGACAAACAACTTAATGTAAATTAACTCGAATATCAGCTACCTCGTTTCAAATAGGCGAAAAACCCGCACGTTTTCTCCTCCTTCTGCTCAATATCCTCGTTGTTTTGGTGCAGATTGTCCAACTCGATGCCATCCTCAACTCGGGACGCCTCCCGGGACAATTGCTGGGCTCGATTGTGAATGGCCTGCAGGAATCAAAAATAAATATGATGTTTACAATCAGCAGTGGTAATGAAACGGTCGCTGACGATATACTTACAGCCTCCCACGCGTTCATCTTTCCGTCACTAATTAGCAAGCGGCACGCGCAAAGAAGTTCGAAAACAGTTCATCATCGCGCACGCACGTTTGACAAACTTGTGACACGACATGGATTCTCAGGTGGGTATTGGCATCCGACCAGGAAGCGACGGTTTCGACGAGCATGCTCTGGGTCTAGTCACCACATTTTTGAATTTGAATTCGGTACTATTTTCGAGAAGCTTCGTTCGCGATGCGTATTTTTAACTTTGGCCAGTGCAGTAATTAACGCGACGCAATGATCGGTCGGAGATTCGGAAACTGTCGAAAATTGCAACTAATTTTGTTGGCTGGCATTCGAGCGCCACTATTATTATGGACTGTTAATTTGATTAAACAAACAACAGCGTGTTCGTATTCGCACTGGATCTGCGATTGCAGCCGGCGTGTGTTGGTTGGAGATCGTGTGGCGAAAACGCTTCGAGTGCCGCTATAAATACAACCAAATTTCATAGATATTACAGCGTACGTGTTATACTCGATGGTGGAACATGAGTACACTTATGTTCGAAGTATTAAACCATGCTGACGAACAGTAATTGTTTCCCAATTGCACAAATATTGCTTGCAAATATTCGCATCGGGAATTGCATTTGTAAACAATATCCAGTTCATGTTTTCATATCCAGTTTTTGAAAGACTGCATTTTTTCCAGTTGTGATCAAAAAGTTAAAATGAAATTTTAATTGGTAAATTGTAATTTGGCAACACGAAGTAAATGTAATTCAGATTTTTATATGTTATTCAATCTGCAATTATTTTAATTCATTTAGTAAATATAATTGAGAATGAATAAGTTTAATATCAAAAATCAAATCTTTCACTCATTTATAATTTTTCATTTCTCACACTTATAATATAATCTACTATTATCTTAGTCTAGCGTATAATGTTGCATTTCCTATGCGTGTTTTTAGTGACAAAAATTGAATATTTTTCACTTGTCAAATCAGTGACGTACATTTTTCTACAAGTGGACAAAATGAATACCTTTTTTTTCTACAAGTGGGAGAAATGAATGACATCTCACAAAATAAAGTGCTATTTTTACTAAGGTATCACGATTTTAATTTAAGGTTTGGCAAACATAATCATAATGTGCCAGCTCAAACGAAATTCTGACGATTTAATTGTGACATTTGAAATGTCATATCAAAAATTGTAGAAGTAATTTTGGATTTTGTTGCTTCTTGGAACATTGTATCAACTTTTCTCCAGTAAGATAAAATGTCGTATATTTCACGTGTGCGAAATGCCATAATAAACTCGTGAAATTTGTGTATCATTCACTCATTAATAATTTTGTTTTTCTTGTAAATAAACCTCAATTGAATCTACAAAATTAGCAAAACTAAAAACTGCAGATGCAAAAATTTGATATATCAAAACAAACAGTTTTGGCAGTTTAGATTAAGAATGCACATGTCCAACTTGATCTGATATCAGCTATAAACATGGCTGGTAAATTTAACGAAAACTTCGAACAAAAAATTCCCTAAAAACCTATATAAATTCCTGATAAGCAATCGACATACCGGAATCCAATTATTATAACTCGGAGGAACGTCGAAAGGCAGCCGATAGGGATCGCTCGGAGCAACAAAATCGTCGGCGGTGAAATGTGGAAAAATGTAAAATTCATCAAACGAGCACGAAACGAGCGTCAGAAATAATTTCAAATTAACGAAACGCTCGTGAAGAATGCGGCGGTGCTGGAGTCCAGCCACCACCGGTGCAATTTGGATGGATTTTTGCATGTCGTCTTCTTTCATTAAATAAGCCAAAATTATATCTTCAGTGACAAGCAGTCCACCCAGTTGCGGTTTTTATGATGGCGCACCACAAAAGCCCGGCTCGTATTTTCGGCCCTTCGGACGCGTCTTCGCGAGCGCGCAATGCTCTCGCATCGCTTGCGTTCGCTTGTCATTTGTTTTATTGTTGCCCGCCGTTTTGTCCTTCTTCGTTTTGTACGGCGCATGGCATTCGGTGGACATGCTGAAGATATTTGTTCCATATAATCACGCGGCGGCGGCCGCATACGCCACGGGCGCACCAACCAAAAACCCACACACTCACACATGGACACGCATGTGAAGTGCCCCGAAAGTGTTACAGAACGAAGAAGAGGGACCTGGAGAACAACCGCCAGAGATAAGACAAGACACCGTCGATCAGTGGTTCTCAACTTTTTGTAGCCCACGGAGCAGTAAGTAAATTGAGAAAAAAAAAATTCGCTGATTGGTAGAATTTTTTAAGGTATAAATATTGATTATAAATTTTGCGGATCTGTAAAACTGTTTATAGGAAATTTAATTTACTTTCAGATGGCGTTAACAGATTTGCAAAATTCCGTCTGGAAATGCTATTGGTATTGTCATCAATTTGCTTAGACATAATGATCACAATTACATAATCTCTTATGTATTATCTTGGGAGCGGAAGTCCAATCCGAATAAGTCAGACCTTATTTTTTAGGTAATTTAATGTACTTTCGATTGATGTTTAAATATGTGCAAAATTCCGTCTAGAAATGCTATTGGTATTGTCGTCAATTTGACCAAAAATGATTATTTTTATAACCCTTTTTCCTGTTTTTAATCATCAATTTTCTGTCAGCTGTTTCTTAGTAAGTGGACATCCTATCAAAATGAATCAGACATCATTTTATTGCAAATTTAATCTGCTTTCAAATGCAGTTTACAGATTTGCAAAATTCCGTCCGGAAATTCTATTGGTATTGTCCTCAATTTGTTTAGACATAATGATAATAATTTCATACTCCTATATGTATTATCTCGGAACCGGAAGTCCAATCCGAATAAGTCAGACCTTATTTTTTAGGTAATTTAATGTACTTTCGATTGGTGTTTAAATATTTGCAAAATTCCACCTAGAAATGCTATTGGTATTGTCGTCAATTTGGCCTAAACTGATCATTTTTTATTACTCGTTTTTTCATTTAAATGTTGTCTATTTTCTATTGGCTGTTTGTCAGTAACTGGATGACATATAAAAATAATTCAGACATCATTTTATTGCAAATTTAATCTACTTTCAAATGCCGTTTATAGATTTGCAAAATTCCTTCCGGAAATGCTATTGGTATTGTCGTCAATTGCTTTAAACATAACGATCACAATTACAACCTTTGCGGATTGGTCAAACTCTTTCGCGGACCGGTACCAACGATTGAGAAACACTGCCGTAGATGGTGAACGGCGACCACATTGGGCTATGTGAACGAGGGGCCACCGCGCCAGTCCCGGAATGTCTTCACCGGGTTCTTTGATCCCTCGCAACCCGCCCGCCATCACCGCGCCCGCCGCGCGCGCAAATACCCTTGTTTCTAAGGGCTATTAACACGTATGTAATTAGCGATGCATGGGCCCCAATTGGTCCGAGGCCGGGAGGGCCACCATCCGTACAATGGGCGCGGAAGCGCCGCCATCCGTCTGTGTGCAAATATGAGGCGAGCGTAATTTATGAACGGCCGCCTCCTCGTTTCACCTGATCCGCATCCGCGGAGCAGCTCGTCGGCGCTTGTTGGGGCCGCATAGCGCGCATTTCACGTGGGGCGCTTCTTCTTGGTGCCCTCTTCCTCTTCATTCCGACGCGTTCCAGCGTCGACATTTTTCGGCCGCGCTTCGCAGACGACTTACGAGCATGCATGATGGGCAGGTAAACATGGATGGTATCGTGTTGCCGGTTGTTCTTCGGGCTTTTGCGGCACCAGCAACCACAACAACAACAACGACAACCGGCGGACAAGAGCAACAAGAGGCGCTGCGGATGCCGCCGTCAAATTATAGCCTGGTTTATCGGCGATGACAGAGGAGGCGAGGGTGCATCGACGTGATTCATATCGGTGGCCGATTAATTCGGCTCCGGAACACCTTCATTCGGACGAATACTCTGCACCATTCGTTCCCATTCATTGATGATGATGATGGCGAAGGAGGAGGTGGCTGGTACCCTTTGATCCACAATTTCAAGCCTGATTAATCATATCAAGGCGCCAACATAAAAAACGATCAACAATTATGATCTTCATGCTGCTTCACAATAAGAAAATTATCGAAATTTAAATCTGGACAATAAATTGTAACGATTTTCTTAATTGGATTACCAAATTAAATTCATTTAATGGATGTGCAGAAAGTTCAACTCGACCTCAAGGATTATTTCTTGAATTAATATTAATAAAAACGATCTCTTTGTTATCTCAATGTTTTGTTGTCAATTTTCAATAACAATTTCCCAAAAGTTTCTTGAAGCTTTAAGAGAAGAAATATGGTTATATTTTTGAGCTTTTGCTTGACGATCCGTTTTCTTGATGAAGGTGAAGGCTGATCCTCATTGTCTTCGCATATTTACGAGATTCGTTCGCATCGTAAACGTAAACCTTATTTAAGCTCCACAAAAACTTAAAATAAGTCTTGAAAATAAGTCAAACTGGTTATTAATTTTATAGTCTGCTGCCACACGATTACTTTTATTTTTATACCCGTCGAATATTTGGCAACAATTTTTGCCAAATTTGATGCATCATTTCTGGATGTACTATTTGCTAAAAAATTTCCTCAATTGCTTCAGGTAAAAATAACCTTAAAAAAGACCACACACTCAGAAATTGAACGATTTTATAAGCACCAATCATAAAATCGAAACGATGCGACCATTCGATGCCCAAATTTATTAACTGCCTTTTTAATTTATATTTTAACGGTTTTATAACTCGTAATCCCTCAATGGTCTCGAGGTGGTATTGTCTGCACAGCTTTTGTTACGATTTGATGCTTTTAGTGTTTTGGAAGTGCGACCTTTGGTGTCTTCGGAGCCGTCGATCAAGAGTCCCAAATATGCATGAATATATGCATGAAGGATGAATAATGGGGTCGGTCGGCTTTTCCCATTTCGAACTTTTCGATTTAGCGCGCTTCGACTTGTGAGTTTGATGCAGACGCTGTCGAAAAGGAAGGATTAAGCACTCGATGGCGGCATGTTGTTTCATCCCGGGCCGAAGACAATCACAATGGTTGTTGGACGAAACATTGTTTGCGAGGGTGGGTGTTAAGTGATGGGTCCACCGCACAAGTAGCCGTTTAATTAGTTATTTGTTAGCGGCTGATTCACCTTGAAAATCATCGGTGTGTTCGTCGCTTTGTGGTGCACCGCCTTTCGACCAAGAGGTGCTAATGATTGCTTGTTCAGCACCTTTTTAACGCGTAATTATGCATAATTAATGGATGTGCTCGGTTAGTTTTATAGCCGCACAACAACAATTTAACAGCATGCAAGAAAATTATAGACTATTAATATCTGTTTTGTACCGAAGAAAAAATGATGTTTTTTTTTTCTTTTTGTTATCTTCTTGTTTTTGACTTAAAGACTGATTGATATAATTATTTAGTGATTGCACATCTCATGTTTGTAATGTGTTTTAATATCAGGAATTATTAGCAAACAAACACTCAATTTTCTGCACTAAATATGTAAATTGTCATCCAGAAAACATCACTTTTAATTTAGAATGTAATTCGTTGTAATTGAAGTGGATTTAAATAGTATATTTTGATATTTTGTACATAATTTACTTAGAATTATTATTTAACAAAAAGAGGCATTAATCTGATTTGCATTTGAACTCTTCTGAATTTCATTAGCTGTATTCTCAATTACGTTTGACTAATCTGAAATACAATTAATCATTTCTAATATTAAACTTATACTTTCTCAATAATATTTATCGAATCTGAATTATAATTGTTGCAAACTAAATTTCATATTACGAATCTGAATTACATTTCCTTCTCGTTTAATTACAATTTACACATTAGGAAATATGAACGCAATTACTAATTATTAAATAAATTTCCGAAAACAAAAATGATATTTATTTTGCGAGATAAGAAAAGAAAGAAGACAAAGAAGAAAATATAAGAGTAAAAGAAAATTAAAAAAAAAACTGAAATTATTTGAAATTAATGCAAATAATTCGATGCCTGAATAAGCGAGTAACCCAGTGATTTCAACTAATTTTTTAATTTGTTGTTTTTCTTTTTAAATTTTTCGTTACTCGTGCATTACAAAATGTTTTTTTACTATAAAGTATAATAATTCTACTCTGAGAAATGTAATTCACATTTTTTGATAAAATTAATATTGTATCAAATTTAGAATCTTTGAATTGTAATCCAGAAAATTTATATTTTAATTCAGATTGTTGTAAATGTAATTCCAATTCATGAAATATATTTCAGAAATTTGAAACCATTTCATGTAATTCAGATTCTATTGAAGCTGTTTTAAGTAGTATTTATAAACTGAGTGATAATTACTGCTACATTAATAATGCTAATATTTAATGTTCATAACTGATCTCTCAAAAACAGAATTATTATTTAATAAAAAGTGGCGCTAATCTGATTTGCATTTGAACTTTTCTGAATTTTATTTGACTTATGCATTCTCAATAATATTTACTATATCGGAATTACAATTGTTGCAAATTAAATTACATAATACGAATCTGAATTACATTTGCTTCTTGTTTAATTACAATCTATATAAAAGCATTACATTTTATATTCTTTAAATTATTATTACAAAATATGTAGTCAATTACTAGTTATCAAATAACTTTTCGAATGCAATAAAGATATTTATTTTGCAAAATAGGAATTGTTCAACTGAAATTAAATAATAAAATAAAATAATTCGATGCTTGAATAAGCGAGTAACCCAAACGATTTAATTTTTTTAAATTTGTTGTTTTCCTTTCAAAAATGTCCGGTACCAATGCATTATAAAATGTTTATTATTTTATTATCAAAAGTGTATCAAATTTCAAATCTCTGAATTGTATTCTAGAAAACATTTATTTTAATTCAGATTGCTGTAAATTTAATTCCGATTCATGAAATGTAATTCAGAAAATTAAGGCAAACAAACAATCAATTATCTGCAATTTTAAATCTGAAATGATCGATTCATGAACTATAATACAGAAATTGTAATTTGAAATTCAAAAAGGATTATGTAATTCAGATTTCATTGAAGTGATTTAAGTTTATTTATAAACTGAGTGATAAATACTGCTGCATTATTTATGTCAATATTCTGATGTTATAAACATAATTTACCTATTTAAGATTGAATTATTGTTTAACAAAAAATGGCATTAATCTGATTCTCATTTGAAAACATCTGAATTTCATTTGATGTATTCTCAATTACGTTTGACCAATTTGAAATACATTTAGCTGTTTCTGATATTAAACTGATACTTTCCCAATTATATTTATCAAATCTGAATTACAATTATTTGCATCGAAACCTCAAGGGAATGAACAACTCCTTTTTTTGCATTCATATACTCTTTGGTATTGAATCGTAGACCGGTACAGTACGGATCGCTCGCATGAACGTCGAATTATAATTAAAATCTAGCACAATTGGCAATTAAAAACTGCATGTCTGCTGCTCGCTTCTTCTTCGGGCAGCGTACGCGTGGCAATGCGAACAATGTTCATTGTACGGACGCATAGTTGTCGCGCTCGTCGCAAGCGTATTACTAATTAATTGAAGCAATTTGACATTTTACGACATTTTATTATCGTCGCATGGCTGGCGATGGCCAAATAGACAAAGTTTGAATGCGCGGTGCGCGTCGTAATTGATGCAATTTTATGCATCGGCCGATGGGGCACAGGATGCCTCCGCAGCCATTAAGAGTCGAACGGTAATCAAGCGAAGAGCAGCGCGCAATTGTGCTGGAAAAACGCGCGAGCACATTAAGCGAATTGCACCGTTTCGAGGGCACAATGCGCAGGATTGCATTAAATACTCCAAGCTAACATTTTTGCCATATTTAGAGCTCGCTTCAGTTTCTGCATCGTGCTGCAATCTGTCGCTCGGCTTCGTTATGACGTACGGTTGTTTTGCTCTTCTTCTTCGGATGGCACGAAAAAACGACGTTTCAATGATTTATCCGCTGATGCACTCTGATCTTAAATAAAATATGATGAGCAAGTACGAAGTTGTATTTTTTCGGGGCGAACAACAAAGAATGGATTTCATGCATGGATTCAGTCCGAAGGATTGGAACCGTTTATTAATTTGAATATCAGGGTCGTTGATTGATTCGGAAAAGTTGAGTCAGTTTTCTACGAATCGCACGATTTCTTCTGCTTATGGATGCTTCACGGCCCTTTATCATGATCATCATCATCATCTTCTTCCTCGTTCTTCATCTTCAGATGCGTGTGTAGCACTTGTTGAAGAAGCTTCCTGAACTTCTTTTTCAAAATTTCTTCCAGCATACATCAATTATGCTTTATAGTCTCGATAATTAAATTTGCTTCTTCTATTACAAACTCTAGAAATAGAAAATTACAACTACAATAAAATCTAAAATCGGATTGTTAAATGTTGGAGGCAATGAGCGGCGATTAACTCTTTGAAAAAAAAATTCCAATCAAATTAGTGGCATTTTGGAGACGAATTTCTCAGAAACTCATCGTCCAGAACTTTTGTCTTCTACACTCTTCGTTCTCATTCTTAAAAAAGGATCTTCATCTAGTAAACGAATAACCTTCTGGGAAATTTTGTGAAATTTCATTGAATCACTGAAGGAATTCAAGGAAATTTGGTGAATTCTGGTTTCATTCATCTTCAGAATGTGAATTTGGGAGAATTGGATTCAATGCTTTCAGAATGAATGGAAAACATTTTCAATTTCGATTGCACTGGAAGAGTGTATACTGGGATGAAATGATGGGAAGATTCATTACGTTGATGAGTATTGCACACGGGATGCGAACATGACAAGAATGTAGTTTGCAGCGGGCAAAAAAGGACAATTTGTGACTGCTAAGAGTTTCGTAATATCCGGGGAATCCCAGAAATGTCCTGGCCATCTCCTTTCGACTGCTTGATACGCCGCACACGATGCATTGTGGTCACATGACAATCGTCTTCATATTACATCAATCCATTCTATCCATCATTGAAGAACTTGAAATTTTTTCAAAGAAGTTTTCTGAAAATATGAACTAAGACTTCTGTTAGATAAGTGTCATCAACTATTCATCATCCAAGTTGCAAACCATCACTTTTTCTTGCAAATTCTTCCATTTCGGCATCGAGCATGTGCAATATCGATCGACGAGTATACGCCATGCGTGAAATTCGCAAATTAACGACCATAGAATGACTGGATGCTTTCGCCGTTGCAAATGAGCCAATCATCGCGTCGAAGAGCTGAAGTGAAGAGATATCGGCTCTCTTTCGCTGGCGCGATGCACCGACCGCTTTCCATTTCAATTGCTAATTGGCTCCGCGGCGTCGTTATGGAGATTGCAAAAAGCCGGACGAGCGCAGAAGGCATTTGAGCGCGGCGTGCTGAAGAAGCGCACCAATCAATTTGCGGGTCTTCCTCTCGTTGAACGCACCATTAAAATGCAAAAATACGCCGAGGCGGTGCCGCGCCCGATTCGACATGGATACGTGAGCACCATGCAAGAAGCATGCCTATATCAAATCGCCATCGCTGTTGTAGCGGTTACATAATGTGGTTGATGATGATGCGCTGGGTGGATTCGCAAGTGGCGCCACGATGGATGGAGCGATTTTGCACAAGTGATGAATTCGTGGTGGAAAAATCAATTTCTTGTAGTTCAGTAGTTGGTGTACAAGCATTGTGGTTTCTTATCATGGAGGTGATTCATGGTTGCAGTATTCTATTTCTGGGTGTGATTAAAATGGGTTGGGAAAAATCGATTTTTTCAGGGATAGTTTGAGGTCAAATGGTATTTAGGCCATCATGAAATTATAACCATCATGCATAAGGTTCTTTTTCATTGTTAAATTTGTTTTTCAATGAATTGATTTAAGGAGTGAATTTCAATCTTGTAAATAGTTCGTAATGAGATGTGAACGGTAGTTAATAATTTGGGATTTGATGATAACATTTTGAAAGTTGTTGAATCTCAAAGTAATGTGTCAATACACTTGCTAAATTGAAGTGATTGGTAATTGAGTTTGGCATAGTAAAATAAATAAACTGCAAGATTCAGCTTTAAGTTGCAGTTTTCATCGATTTACAGCAATAAAGTTCAATAAAGTTAAATGTTTATTTGGATCATTGGCAGTAAAATGTTTGGATGGTGCTGTACAAATTAACATATTTCGCAAAGTGAATCTTTCCTTGATTATAAATGAAAATTTACTCCAAAAGAGGAAAACAAGAAAGATGGTCCTATATTAAGAAATTTGAGGTAATTTATTATTGGATTAATTGCCAATCAGTCATCCAATTACATTTTCCTCTTGATTTATGACTTGAAACCAGGAATTACTTCAGAAACCGAGTGGTCTTATCAAATCTCAAGGAATTTTTCTTCGAGTAAAGTTCAACAATAATTACAATAATTTTGAAGTTATAGCTCACAAAATCAATTGGTGTCCTACGATTAATCAATGTCTTCATAGGTGGACGATGGTCCTCTTCAAAAAGGTTCGAACAATTTTGATTTTGATCAGTCATTGTTATAAACAGAAATGTTAACTGTTAACTAAACCGAGACAATAATGTTAAAAATATATTATGAAATTTGTAGCCAAAAATGTGAGTTATGTATGATTCCTATAGAAAACGTTTGTGGAAATTCTTATCAGCAATTATCATTTTAAATTTGTTTTGAAAATATTTAAAGATTCACGACAAATGATTCCTGAAAAACTTCTGTTAAAGTTATGATATTATAATTGTATTATTTGTTAGCTTAGCTAAATAAAACCACTATTATTAAATCTAATAGAACGTAGATATAGTATAAAGTAAAGATTTTCAAGAAATTTTGGATACATTTTCATGGAACATGTATAAAAAAAACAAAATTTCTGCATTTTAATAACTAATCCATCGTAAACTTTATGGAAAATTTTGTATAGTCGTGACACGAATAAAAGGTCAAAAGTCAGTCTTAGAAACCAAACCTTAGAAAGTTCATGGACATTACTAAAATCATTAGAACTACTTATTATACTAATAATACAAGTATATAATTTTTCATGTTCTTCAAACTTCAACCAAAATTCTAGGTCAAGCCAAAAGTAACTTCTATTTCTTTATCAAACATTTATTATAATAATTTTTTATGTATTCACAATTCACTACAATCATTTATTATCTTTTCCATCATTTTTGCTATTTATCAATTAGTTTTTTGTAAAAAGTTGTTGTTTTAGACTGGAAGAAGTTTTCAATAGCTTATTTCATTTTCTGTTCAGGACTGAAGGTTTATCTATTCAAAAAGTTTCTTAAGAAGCAGAAAAGATGAAAAATGATCAAAATAAGATCCAAGGAATAAGGTGGATCTATTGAAAAACATCATCCAAACTTAAGAATTGATTCTTGAGTCACCTTTATTGAATGTTGATTATATTATCAAATGGATCAGGATCAAGGATCCTATATTAATCCAGACTAATTGAAGATAAGCATTCAAGAATGCAAGTATTTTAGATAAATTTCTTATGTTTCAAATTTTAATTAAAATTTTAAACAAAAATTTCTCTAACATTCTCTAGTTGTAAATCTGGTTTAAAACAAAATCAAAACTATGTAACACTCCAAATTTTCTGTTAATACTATTAAATGAATACTGGAATTAAACTAAACAAGATTGAAACTCAGAAAAAAACATGAATATTCATTAATATATTTTTATCTTCTGCAAATTTCAATTGAAATTGTAGACATTATTTTTGAACGATTAATTCCAAAGATCATTTCTCTGTAAATCCAATATTCATCTAAACTAATTGCAAGTACGAACATTTTATATAATGTTGTATTTTTCTCAAACTTTAATTTAAATTCAAACAAATATTTTTGTCAAAATTCCAAATATCCAGTTATTATTGTCATATTAGCACTGAACTAATTCAAGTTCTAAACTCAAAACAGAACTAGGAAACTTTTCATTAGACTAATTGCAAATCTAATTTTTATGTTCTTTAAACTTCAATCAAAGAACCCTTGAAATCTAGGACCTTCAAGCTGTAAACTCCAACAATCTAACATTCTAAAAACCCAATTAGTTATGGCCAAAAATTGATTACACATGAGATAAACTTGATAGACGAAAACCAATAGATCAAAGAAATTCGATTTTCAAACTCAAAATCTGAATTAAAAGATGTGCTTATTAGACTCATTATAAATAAACTTTTCATTTCCTTCAATTTGCAATCGAAAATATAGGCAATATTTTAGACCCAGTGGTTCCCAGGATCCTTTAACTGTAAATTTGCTTTTAAACCAACTCCAAACTATCTAAAATTTCAAATTCCTAATTGTTATTATCACTTAACACTGGAATTAAACTCAATGAATGCAACCTTGAAACTCATAACGACTGAGAAAACAGTATTTTTCATTTGTCTAATTGTAAATTAATTATCATCTTTTTCAAACTTCAATCCAATTTATAGCCAATACTTTTGACCCAATGATCCCAAGGATCTTCTATTAATAAATCCCATATTCTTCCAGACTAATTAGAAATAAGAATACAAATATGTATACAATTATTTTGTGTCACTTTCCAACTTTTAAAATTTCAATCAAAATTTTGACCTCTTAAAACCTAGGATTTTCCAGCTATAAATCCGTCTCCAAATTCCAACTCCAAACAATCTAACATTCCAAATATCCAGTTATTATTGTCACATTAGCAGTGGACTGAAACCTAATGGACGTAAACCAGCAAGCCAAACAAACGCAACCTTGAGGCTCATACTAAGCACATTGAGCATTAAGCACCTCGGCGACGCACTGCGATTTGAATAGGATCGCTAATTAGTCGTACGCCAGCTATTTATGAACCGGCGCTCTAGCCAGCCAAGAAACGGCATGCAAAACCGGCAGTGTTTTCGCGCTGCTGACGACAACCGATCGTCGCCGTTGAACGCCATAATCGAATATCGCGCGAATGCGGAATGTATTGGAAGTCGGCGAGTGTGAAGGTCTCTTACGCCGACGCTTACGTCGCGATTATATAACGAACGCATCGCGTTTCGTGTTTCGTGTGTTCAGTCCGTTTCATCAACCTGCAAGGTGTAATTGTTGTTGTATATTGTTGTTGTTGTGGTACGCGAAGACGGCGTGTAGAAAACCGCAAGTGTTTTCCCAGACGCAAGTGCTCCCCGTTTTTCTTACTGGTTCGAGGTGCGACCGAACCGAACCCATTTTAATTCGACCCCAAATGGGTCTCCGATTCTAGTGCGCGAATTATTTCTAATTTGCCACGCGTCGAATTACGCCTCGATAATTAACTTCAGAACCGACTCCACGCCAGGTTTTCGATAACACCACGCGCTTCGAATTGCCAAAAGAAGTTAAACGTTTTTGTGTGCACGCACAAATCGACGAATCGGTTTCTAAATAGCTCGCTCCGTGGTTATTTTCGTCCCGGCGCGGTACGTACGAAATTTCAGTCCGCAACCGAATTTCCATTGAGGTCCTTCCTCCAAGCACCGCAGCACCACACAACTTCGTTTAGTTCTTCTAATCCACGTGCCAGGCGTTAGCAGTCCCGAGTGTTGGAAGCTTGAAGCTCGCTGTGCATCGATTGTTCGAACAATTTTCATCCAGCACATTCGGTCTTATTTGTAGATTGGAGTCGGTAGTGCTGCTGTCAGTTTCGAAACGATTTTCGGAGTGTGTGATTGAACAGGTCCCAGCATCGACAGCCCAGCAGAACAGCACGGTTCAAGACACTCAGCAGCCTTGAAGAAACAGGTATAAGCTAAATTTAATGCTTGTAGATTTTTGCCCAGACACAAACATGAAGTCACACATGGAAATTATAAATAATTCTCGAGAATAGATTACAACAAGCTGGCTCGAATGGGAAATCAATAGTAAACTGCACAAAGTAGGTTAAACTCGGTGTAAATAGCGATTGTGTGGAATGGGTTTTTATTTTTATCGAGGTCCATGGAGTTAAACGCATTTTAGACCTTTTCCTGTTGTAATCCAGAAAATTTCAAGAAATTTCAGAAAAAAATGTGATCAAATTTTGAAATGAAATTGAGAAAGTATCAAATGAATTTCAAAACTTGATTTGTAATCCTAAAAAGGTCACTTTTAATTCAGAATGCTATAAATTCATTTCTATTCATGAAAGTTATTCAGAAATTTCATTTGAAATTCAGAAAGTTTTACATGTGATTCAGATACCATTGAAGTTGATTTAAGTTCATTTATAAACTGAGTGAGAATTACTGCTGCATTTATAATATCAAATTATTATTATTTAACCAAAATTGTCACTAATCTGATTTGCATTTGATGTATTACGTTTGACTAATCAGAAATACATTTAATTATTTCTGTACTTTCGCACTAATATTTACCAAAAGTGAATTAAAATTCTCACAAACTGAATGACATATAAAAATCTGAATTAATTTGCTGCACACTTAATTATAATTTTAAAATCTGACATACATTTAATTTTTTTGAATTAACATTATAAGAAATGTAGTTTCAATTTTGTCTTTTTTGAAGGAATATTATTTGGATTTTTTCAAAAAAGGTTTGGGACAATTTTATCATAGGTTTAACCAATGAAAATCATTGTTGATCAAATATTAGTTTAGTTGTTATCAGCATAATAAAACAAGCGATAAATTGCGCGGATATTTTTCAAGGTTGGTCTGAAAATTCTCGTCGAGATAATTTTAACAATTGTAGTCAATTCATGGCTTTAATTGATAGACTAACAAGGACAATTAACATCTTTCTAACAATGAATTGTTTGCTATATTAGCACCATAAATTGATATTTACACTTAATAAAATTCTATGTTTGCAAAAGTGTATTTTTAAAATGTTATTTTGCAAAATTTAAATTCTGGAAAAACAAATTTATTTTTTGTACTTATTATTGTAGAATATTAAATTTAAATTACAAAAATTGTGTTAAAAACAACTCATTAAGAAATAGTTAAATTTCTTATCTGTGAGATAAACTTCAAAACATTAAAACAGCTTTTGGTATTCCCACAATGTATAACATAAATATTTAAACGTTTTCCTTAATCAAAACTTTAATCAAATAAGTAACTATTTTATTAAACCTCAATTTCTTATGATTGTAAACATTAGTTTTTTCTCAGTGCTGATGTTTAATTGAATTAATTTCAAACAATACACTTGTCTACTTCTTAGTTAACAAAAATCATCTACCTTTTATCTATTCACATATAAAAATAAAATTGAAAACCTAAATAATTGCATAAATATTAAATCTTACAACCAAAATTTCAAACTGTTACAATTTTTGAAGTGAAAACTTCTTTTGGCGCGCTGTAGAAAAAAATATAGGAAGTGAAACGAGCTGGTATGTAATGCTCGGAATGAAACGCTCTTTCGGGTAAATTCGGTCCAGAGAGGTCATGATCTATCAGTAGCATTCAGGGATAGATTTGATTATGTCAAATGAATCGATTGAAAGTGCAACAAAATAAACATATGAAACAATTGACCGATTATTTTATTTTTCATAGTTAACTGCCACCCCCAGTCATTTTACAACTTTTCTACTCACAATATGTTAAGCATCTTGGTGTTATTAGTTTATATTCCAAATTTAGTGGAAATCGGCCGAGCCGTTTGCGAGAAAATCGCGTTGGAACTAAGAAAAATTAATTCTTTGTATTTATAAACATTAATAATTTATGAACAAATTGATTCTCGATATTGCAAATCGCTAAATATGTCCATGAATATATTATAAACAATCCCTGAAAATTTGAAAGCATTTGGATCATTCGTTTCGGAGATATTGATGAAAATGTGAAAAGAGAACGGGTTCGTTTCGAATGAACATGATTCACAGCTGCAGGTGCATTCACTGAGTGCATGCATCGAAGAAAGTGCTACGTAATGATGATCTACCCCACTAACGAACACAACAATGGCACTTCAAATAGAATTGAGGCGAACAATAGATGGAATGCGAGGAATGCGGCTAAAGAATAGAAACGAGTAAACAGTGACAGTAACAAGTAAAGGGTTGCAAAGTAAATAGACGAACAATGGGATCGGAATGCGAGGAATGTAAACAGCAATTACGTTACTTTGCTACATTTTATCTTATTATGTAACAGGTGCATTTTTAATTTTTCAATGCAAATTCCCATAAGAAATGTTTTTCATTATAACTCAAGAACTATTTGATCGATTTTGATGATTAAAAAACCATTTTAAAGGGCATGATTTAAGCGTTCACTTAAACACTGTTTTTGCGTGGTAATTAGAAAAACAAATTGTATTTCGAATAAACACCCCTGTGCATTTTTTTATGAATCTTAAAGATTAATTATTACTTTATGAAACTTCTTTTAGATCCTAAATACAAAGTTTTATAGATATCACCTTGGAAATGAGTTGATATAATTTTTTTATATTAATTATGATAACTTATGATAACTTATAAGAAATTCGTTGAAGAACTTCCCTCTTTGAATCAGAGCACCAATAAATTCTAAGTTCCGCAAATTGATAATCTATTAAAATTTTTATCGAATTTTGAATTTGGAAATTTGTAAAGAATAACCGTGTCAGTGGTATTTTGATTTTGATTGAAAATTTGAAAAAATTCAAATTCCTAAATTATTTGAAAACTGTTGATCGATTAAATTAAATTTTTCGATTAAAACGAATCATTATTTCATTGCACTTATTAAATATTTACATTATGAGATGATATGAAATGATGCTTTTAGTAAAATACAATCCAGAAATAGAACACTTTTTCTTTAGCCAAACATCAGTAGGTCATCTGATTATTGACCTGATACTTGATCAACAGAATAAACATCAAACTTCTCGGAAATTCCAATGTTTTTCTGCGAATTATCACGCAGCAGCTGATTCCACTTAATAAATGTTAGCTATTCAATTCATTTGCATAATTTGCCAGACACTATCATAAATTTAAATATATTATGTAGCAATCTCATTTCCATACATTGTGTTCCACAAATGGAGATGCAAATGATTTCAAAAATTTCAAAAACAAACACACCTGAAATATTATTTATCAAAAACTTGTATCATTATTGATAAATAACTAATTACTCAAAATTAGTGTTAGTTCGAGGTACACGTTTTTACAGCTGGACATATTGTAAGCAACATTAAATTTGGCATTGAAAACAACCTACAATGTTTTGAAACCCATGCATAATAAGTTGCCTACAATAATACAACACCAACAACATTTATTCCACTGTTTACTTATTTATTCATTGTTTTATTCGACTAGAGACCATGTGGTCTCATGAATCACAGACCCTCATCATTACTGCATGGAAGCATGACAACCTAACAAGTTTATAATCGGCCTGTTGTTTATCACCAGAGTTGATTCATTCTCATTTTCTTTGAGACGTTGACGCTTCGCTTCATTCGGAGCGTCTTGGAGTGATGGTTGTGGAGGTTGTTGCATCGGTAATTTGTCAAATATCCGGGAAGCGGATAAAAATCCGGGCCACGTGACGGACGCAAATTCGCGCTTGGATATTCCACTGACCAGCTGATAATCTCTCAAGCAGAAACGTGATTCATTTCGGATCAAGTCCGGAGGAGTACTTGTTCAACTTGTGTTTACTGTTTTGATTATTCATTGCAAATGAATTCATTATCGTCGCAAAGTGGAACGCGCTGACCAATCGATTACATTATGTGATGCAATCGACGTCGATAATTGAGGACGACATTTATTCAATATCATTTTTTTCAGAATTCAATTTCAGAAAAAAATGTCATTCGGTTTTGAAATGAAATTGTTAAAGTAAAGTTATAATTACTGCTGCATTTATAATACCTATCAAAAACAGAATTATTATTTAACAAAATGTGGCACTAATCTGATTTGCATTTGAACTCTTCTGAATTTAATTAGGCGTATTTTCAATTACATTTGACTAGTTTGAAATACATTTAATCATTTGATATTAAACTTATATATTCTCAATTATATTTGTCAAATGAATTACATAAATTTGCTCTAATAGAAAATATATGAGATTCAGACGAAAAAGTTTGGAAACTTTTTGCCGCCATGAAACATACATACGGAGACATCTAGCGGATGGATTCCAAAGTTCGAAATCTACCCGCGCAATTTCTGTAATTCAAAAGTTATATTTGTTTTCGCCTTCTTGATTTTTATCGATTCATTGACTTGCCAATTAATCTTCTCGCAACGTTATAATTAGAAAGTCCCGCGGAGCACTTCCGGCCATCACGTCGCAACTAATTAACCTTGAAACGAAAATAGTTGACGAATAAATCCCGGACAGTTTTCGACTCGCCTTATTTGATTGATGGCCGAACGAGAGATGTAGGCTGACCGCTTGCCTGTAGGTTCATGAACCGCGCTCGTTTCTCATAATATTGTCATTTTCAAGGTTATTATTAAGTTATTACCGATCTGGCGCTCTTTTTCGCCGTCGCGCGAATAAAATTTCCATAAACACTTATCGAATCGCATGCAATTGCAAATTGCATTTGATTGAAATTTGTCGCCGATCGCTGATTGACTAACTGTCAGCGTGCCATTGACGAGTTGTAAAATATTTATTCGTACAAATACACGCTCGAAACGTTATGCTCTCATTCGAATAAGTGCCTTCATAAATGTTTTATTGAGATTTATCATTTATACATTTTTTTCTTCTTCTTCTCTTCTTCTTCTTCTTCATCTTCTTCAATGGAATTCAAATCGAGTCGGCGTTTGTTGGATGATGGTCAATGTCATATGCAATGTAATATAAATCCTGAGGGTCGATTTGACAAATAGTAAATGGGTTGATAAATGTTTAAAGTAGATCAGCTTCAATGTAACTGAATATCGAGGAAATTCTCTGGGAAATTTGAAAATACTTTTCCTGTTTTTACATATTTTCAAATAATATCTTAGAAAGTACAAAATGAAATTCAGATTAGTAAATTGATTAGATTTTTATTTGTAATTCAGTTTGAAACAAAATTATTTCAAATTTAAGTTCAAATGCAAATCAGATTAAATAATAATTCAGTCTTTGATAAGTAAATCTATACATAACATCAAAATATTGACATTATTAATGCAGCAGTAATTATCACTCAGCTTAAAAATACTACTTAAATCAACTTCAATTAAATCTTAATTACATCTAATGTTCTCTGAATTTCATGATTTGTAATTACATTTATACATTCTGAATTAAAAGTGACGTTTTCTGGATTATTCACAGATTTGAAATTCATTTGATAAACTCCAAAACTCTCCAAAACTAACAAATTTTCGATTATTTATTCAATCAATTTAATTTTTTCAAATCTCTGAATAACCGGAATAATCACAGATGATGTAATATTCGCGTCTATTTATAGGTCAACAAATTACAAATGCACATTTTCATAAGAATAGAATCAAAATGAATGGATGTATGAATGAATTGCGCGTACAATGACAATAACGTTCATACCATTTATTAATATGTGTAAATCACTACGGGCATTTATCATGTACGAATACAATTTGCAATCGTACACAAGGTGCGATTATGTGCGAATGCTTTAAAAGTGCAATTAACAATCAATAAAATTTAATAGTGATTTAAGTTGTTTACATTTTTCACCAAAGGCTTAGATGGTATTTCATTACACATACAATGATGTATTATTCATATTTTTAGCCAAGAACCACCTGTTGCAAATCGTTATTTGCGTTGACAAATTAAATAAGCGCGATGTTATTCATTAATATTTTCCTGGTGCAATGTTCTGCAGGTGCATTGTATTCAAAAATAATACTGCAAAATTAATTATTTATCTAATTCCAAAAAGGAGATTTAATTTTTGACTTATTTCTAAATTCAAACCTTCAAATTACATGTAATTTAAATTCCATTGATGTTCATTTAACATTTTGTAAGTAGTATTTATAAACTGAGTGTTAATTATTGAATTAATAATGTCAATATTCTGATGTTATGTAAAAAAATTACCTATCAAAAACTGAATTATTAATTATTAATCAATTCTGATATCCTGATATTCTGATATTCTGATTTTTCTTAAAAAATATACCAAATCGGAATTACAATTGTTGTAAATTGAATTACATATTACAAATCTGCATTATATTCAGTTAAATTAATAAAATACAAAGTATATATAATTTTGAGTAACAAAAATTAAGAAAAACAAATTACCAATGAAATACTTCCAAAAAATCATTAACTTATCAAAAAATTTGAAACTTTTTTCAAATAACCCTGAATATGAAATATCTTCTGAACTAAGCAGGAAGCAGAATAAACAATTCGCAAAGAAGCTGTATTGGCAAATCCCGAGTGAGAATAATACGCAATATCTGCAATTTAAGGTGTGCGACAAGTGCGAAAAAATGATTGCATATTTTCAAAACAAAAATGATGGCATGCTGAAAACGTGCAAGCTGTCAGCGTGCGGGCATGTGAAGAACAGAAGAGAAACGCCGAAATGGCATAATTATAACATAAATATTGCATGTAATTCGATATACACACGAACTTGTTCGGGCTTGCTCAAGAGTTGCCGTTGGATTTCGCCGTTGGATTTTTTGCATTCGCACGTTTCCAGCTTTTGTTCTATAATCGTACAATCATCTCCAAATATTTGTTAACTTCGGGAGGGAAATATCAAATTTCCGCTGCTGAAAGAATCGCATCCATGAAAATATTCGATTAGTGATCGTTTTGAATTGATGTTTCGTCATAATTAATAATATTACATGATTGGATTGCATTTAAGAATAGCACGGGCATAAATATTGATGAATCAGTGTAAGATATTTGCATAATATTGCCGTTGTATTTATCTATTTATAAGAAAGATGTTTTAAATGATTGTGGGATATTTGCACTTTTTATGGAATGTTATGGAATATAAGAGTGGATCTAACAATAAGTTTGTATTATCCTTGGAAATGTTTCCATGAATTTTTTTAATGGTCCTAAAATAGTTCTGAAAATATAAAATACAATTTAAAGTAATGAGCAAATGTATTTCAGATTTTTTTATGTAATTCAATTTGCAACAATTTTAATTCAGATTTGGTAAATATGATTAAGAAAGCATAAGTTTAATATCAGAAATGATTAAATGTATTTCAGGTTAATCAAATATAATTGACAAACATCAAATGAAATTCAGAAAAATCCAAATGCAAATCAGATTATTGCCAATTTTTGTAATAATAATTCAGTTTTTGATAGGCACAATATGTACATAACATCATATTATTGAAATTATTATGTATTATGTATATGTAAATTATTATGTATATTACGTATCAGTAATTATCACTAAGTTTTTAAACATTACATAAATCAACATCAATGTATTCTGAATTACATTTAATGCTTTCTGAATTTCACATGACAATTTCTGATTACATTTCATGATTTGAAATTGCATTTATGCATTCTGAATTAAAAGTGATCGTTTCTGGATTACAATTCAAAAATTTGAAATTCATTTGATACTTTCAAACTGATATGAAAATCTTTATGATATTTCTTTTATCTGAAATTAAATTGATGCTCTCTGAACAATCATAGTTAAAAAGTTGAGCACACAAATTTGTTTTGTAATTTCCAAAAATTTCAACTGCTAACTCTATAAAAATTTTTTTTTTGTTATTCTTCAAGGATTTTAAGGTTTATCCATTATTGAAATGTAAATAACCGGAAATCTTCTACTAAAGTATCCTTATCTAAAAGTGAAGTACTTGAACTTGAACTTGAGGATCTTGAAAATATTATTCTATAGAATGAATCAATATGAAAACCAGTCAATAATGAATTTTAAAAGAAAACACTTTAATTAATTAACAATTACCCATTTGACACTTTATTAGATTTTTGCAAACATCCAGTACGAATTCAAAAGATGATGCACTCAAAATTTTTATTGACATTATCAATATACGTTTAATGCAAATTATGAATGAATGAATAATTTCGCGAAAACGTATTAAAGGTATATGAATTTAACACAAAATGTTTAACTTAACCAGGTATTAATAGTTTTAAGAACAAAATGAACGTAATATCCATAAATAAAATACCATAAAAACAACGGATTTTGATGATTTAGATTCGCAAACATAGACGTTTCTAGTCTGCGTGACGCTTTTAAATTTTCATAAATAAATATTGTTAGGAGTCATGAATGTGTTGTTGCTAATAATGTACGTTAATATCGTTCAGTGTATTTATGTTTGTTTAACAATTTGCGCAAGTGACTGAACTGTAGGTGTATTTGTAACTGAAATTACCGTAAGCACTAACAATAAGTCATGAAGAGGTTACTTCCTTTAAAAGTTTATTGGTTGCTGGCGTAATTATGAAATTGTTTTTGTATTCATTATGAATTTATAATTACTTAGCGAGAAAATATGAAAATTA
>JARJDZ010006046.1:0-16101 GCA_030264555.1 Aleochara sp. GC000083
ATATGATAGATGCCCTTTGAATCAGAAAAATCGGTCCATTAGTTTCGGAGATATGAAAATTTTTGAAAACTCGAGCGATTTTAATGATTTCATATCGGTTTTTTCGCTACAAACTTTTTTTTCAAATTTTTTCTTTGAATACGATTTCTGCTCTCCCCAAGATCAAAAGGGCATAAACCCATACATTTTTGGAAAGTGCTCGTCAAAACCTACAAATTGGTTCTAACTTTAGTTTAATTGGTTCAACCGTTTAAAAGTTATACGCAGTTAAAGAGCGAAAAATAAAGCGAAAATATTGCATTTTTAGGACCCCATTTTTCAGGTTCGGGTATTTCTGAGTCCCGCACAGATTTGGGACCATGACCAATGTTATTTTTTCGTCAAAATACTATAAATGCCCTTTGAATCATCCAAATCGGTCCATTAGTTTCGGAGATATGAAAATTTGTGAAAACTCGAGCGATTTTAAGAATTTTATATCGGTTTTTTCGCTACAAACTTTTTTTTCAAATTTTTCTTTGAAGGCAATTTCTGATCTCCCAGGGGCCAAAAAGGCATGAACCCATAGATTTTTGGAAAGTGCTCATCAGGAGCTACAATTTGGTTCCAAGTCTAGTTTAATTGGTCTAATCGTTTAAACGTTATACCCAGCTAAATGTGCGAAAAAAGGCGAAAATTTTGCAATTTTAGGACCCCATTTTTCAAGTTCGGTTATTTTCAATTCCCGTAGAGATTCGCCACCATGACCAATGTTATTATTCCTTACTGAAAATAATTCTCAACATACTGAATGACAAAATTGAAAGTTTCCATTAAAAAAATTGTAAAGATTAGCAAACTTATGACTCTATTCAATTGAATAATTGATTGCGCGCATTTTTTGTAGACCAATTTGATTTGATATGAGATAAAATTGAATGATCGATTAATCAAGTGCAATCAAATCAAGAGCAAATTTCTTCAGCTCATTGCTTGCAATCGCGAGTAAATAAAATAATCGCAGAGACAATGGATGCGAATTTGCATACTTAATTCAAATCCCGCATTTCCGAGCCACGGTGATAAATTTCACGTCGATTAGATTAGAAATGATCCAATTCAACCGCAGCAATCGCCTCCACCAGACAATAGATCTTAAGTCAACCTCGTTCCAATTAAAATATTCGTATCTGAATCGAACGAATTAGAATTATAGCGAAATTGAAATTTCAATGACACATCCATCGTACAACTTCAAACTGTTAGTTCTCTTTGTTGGGTTATTTTATAATGTATCGTGGCATTATCAGCACCTTTGGCTGGTTGTATACGAGTGCAAAATCTCGATCCACTAAATCACAATCATCTTATACTCATAGTGCACGAGAGAGGGTCACATTTAATAATTATGCCATAATCAACGCACGACACCTCCCGCTTCACGGACAGCAACAAACGCGTTGTTTATTGTTTATTTGGTCGCCTGCAGCGTCCACAACCGAGCAAACTACACGTAATCTAGTATTAGCAGATAGTGTGCATGTAACAATGCTATTTCAACCCATTGGATGTATAAATAAAATCCAAACGCAACAAGGCTGCACGCTTTTCTTGAACGTCTTTTTCCATCTTGTTTTCCTTTTTATTCCCATGTGAACTTGGATACAGAAGTTATGATTACGCCATGTCCTATGCAATAATGCATGGTATAAATTCGCATTACGCGATCGTATATTGCGAACGGTGTTCAAGTGTAATTTAATTAATTATTAAGTACAAGCTTTGTCACTTTTATGGCCGAGATTATTGCACATACGCATATTTTCTTATAAGTCATCAATGTCATCAGATTATTTCTATATCCACTCTAATTAGTGATGATTTGTTGGATTGATTTCAAATCATAGAAAATTTTGGTTGATGGTATCGAAAAACGAGTCGTTTGTAATTATTTTCAGCCTGTAATATTTTATGTGAGTATCAAAGACACCCACTGCTATTGTTGGATTGTTGGCAGATGATGGCAAACGTAAGAGAGCAACAATAAAAACAACAACGAGACGAGCAACACGCCGAGAAACATGCTGGCGAACAAGCAACATATCGATAATAATAAGTTTGTTGCCATCGAGGTTGGAGGACAATCGCAATTGTGGCACGTGCGCACCGAAGGCCCATCATCATCTTCGGATGATATATTTGAGCCATCGATCTGGAATAATGGCAGAAGGCGCACGATGCGCAATGGCCAGAAAGACACAAGGCGCGCATTGTATGACTTAAACGGTGTCTTTCTTCCATTTGCATTTACATACTTCCCGAAGCAATGTGGACAGCACAATAACCAAACAACGAAAAAACAATAATAATATTTGCTTGTTGTTTGTTGTTTCATGTCTGCACAACGGAAATCCAAGAGATTTTTTATCAGTTCAATAGAAACCACCCAAATCGTAAATTACAATTTTGAAAAAAATCAAAAACATGAATATTGTGATTTCGAATCAGTATTTTTCAATTGTTGATTTTCCAACAAGAAAACTGAATGAACCTCTTATGCAAAACATTCGGCACTTGGCTAATAGCTTTGGCGGTTAATTAAATTTTAATTTACGAATAGCGTGTGCTGGAACACTTCATTATTCATCAACGAAACGGACGCCACTGATTGATAACACGCGATTCGCACACGAATGAAATTCGTACATTTATAATTCCCCCGTCAAAATGCCCACGCAATTTCTTCAGCGTGTGATTCGTCCTCCCCCATGTACAAAGAAAATTCCACCAATCGACTTTCCCGGCTTTCCTTACAAAGGATTGATGCACTCTTCGTTTCGATGGGACATGCAATGCGCTTGCGTGTCTCCCATTCCCCATTTTCCTGCTTCCGTTTTCCGTGTTTAATGCCAAGGTTCGGAGGAAATGTAGAGTCCTTCAAGGATTTGCCATGCGCTGAAGTATCGATTCGGACCGAATCGTTGAACGAATCGTAAAATTTTTATATTTTTCAATCGTCATATTTTACGTTTTATGATAGTCCCGTTTTATTTAATTTCGGGACAGAAGCGATGAATTTTAAAAGTTGAGGCATTGAAAAACAAACGACGATGAAGTGACATTTTAGAGGTCTTTATCGTCGACTCGAAATGTTAACTGTTCTTGTGTGGCATGCACTCACTCCATGGATTTATTGATTTATTCCGTAAAAGTAACTTAACCTTTGACTGAACAATAAACTGGAATGTTACTTAAGTTGTCTTCGACGCATATAAAAGTTGTAACAGGTCTATGACATTTTGCGGATTTCAATTTAAACTTCTTTGAACTTTTCCCATAGAAATTACAATAGAATTCACTTTGAAATCACTGAAGAAAATATTTTTAAAAATTCTGAAATCCCTTCTAGAAAATTAGTCAAATTTGTAATCATCCTGGAAACAACACAAAACAGGGAAAAAAAGATGAAGAAGCAATAAAGTTGGTACATCCCATCTTGGGACATCCTCAACAATCGAATGCAGACTCATTTAAATAACTAGTTATAAATCTTAAATCCATGAATGAAAATTATCTATCCATCGGTCCATTCGTACCATAGTGACTTAAGCACCACTTATCTACTACCTTCGAGTCAAGCCAGCATCGAGTACTTCACAGACGACAACTCCTGCGATACCACCAGCCGAAGAAGCATAAAGTACTCAAATACCGATAGCATGTTTGTATATATTCAATTTTTCATTCTGTCTTTGGTTGTTCTTGCAGGACGCGCATATTTCGAGTCCATCTTGGTGCGTTCAAGAATCGACACGAAGAGAGCTACCAAGCATCTATCGCGCTGGATCAGAGGCTCGTAATTTATGCCGAACGAATGCCTGCAAGCCGAAAAAGTTGAGAATGACTCAAGATTGTGCGTGCACAGAGTCAGCTAACAATAGTAATGCACGATCTTGAAGAACTCGTAAGGTATGAGGAAGGAAATGGAACATGCGAACATTTACAGCTCGTAAATAATAAATAATAACGTGACAGAACTTCAACGATTCTGGAGTAGATAATAAAAAACGACAAATTTCTGCCAGGAGATGAAGACATTTTTTGGCTTTCAAGTTGTCAACCGTACATCACGAGCAATTAAATGGTAAATTTTGGAAGTTAGATCGAGATTGGATCTTAAGACATTGCTATATTTTCATCAGAGTTGTTATAGTTGATATTTTTATTACACTGGGCAAAATCCTAATTGATTCATTCGTTGGTTTTTCTTGGAGCACTTGGTGCTCTGTGGAGGAACTGTAAACCACTGGCATGTAAGTCAGTGTACTCTCTTGAAGACACCTTCAAGCAAGAACGAGTCGAGTTATGAATGGAGATGCGTACCTGTTGGTCGTTCGTTGTCTTGTAGTATCTTCGAGTGCCACGAAGCACAAGCAACATGAATTAACAAACCGCAGGTTCTGGCAGGTAGGTTAGAAGACACTTATGCCGCCAACACCTCGACCAATAAGAGGAATCAACACTCAGCAAGTGTTGATGTGAATGTGGACTACACCGAAGAAGAAGAAGAAGAAGGTTGATATAAAACGAACATCATGAAAAGAAGAAAAGAAGAAAACAAAAAAATAACAGAAATTCAGCTCGCTGGTATAAACATCTCATGATTATCAACATCTTAACGTTTGGTAATATCAATGATGTGTTTTTGTTTCTCGTTTCGTGCAGCATTTTCGTCGTCGATTTCTTGTTTTTATCGCTGCAATTTGTCTGCATGCATTTGCAAGTGAAATTCATTGGATTTTATAGCCGCATAAAAATCCAATTATGAGAGTAAACAATTTCGATTTAAATTCGTGTAAATTTACGAAATTGACATTGATCTTTGGTATTTATTTCATGGGGCAAATGAATGACATGCTGAAATTAATTACTTGCGATGCTGATGGTTGATATCTTTTATGCAACCAACAACCAGTAATATCTTCATTTATATCATTTTGAACGTGATATGTTGCAACATATAATTGTAAAAACAATAGTCATGATAGATCAATCAGACTAATATAGAAAGCTTGTAGCTTGTACAATCGTATCAAATGGAAATATCATTGTGGTACATTACTTTCGATACTGTTTCGTTTCGGATTCGTTTACGCTGTTGGTGATTACGCAAGTGATCGAAGATTGAAGATGAAATTCCAAATTTCCAATTCAATTCAGTTGATACCAATATCAGACTGAATCCAATGATGTAATATAATAGTATTTTCTAAGCGATCGATTAAGTGATCATCGATAATTTTCTTCACCAATCAATACCTAACATTCAACACCAGCCATGAAAGCAATAATGTAAGAAACAATGAGAAAATGATAATTATAGGTTAGAAAAGTTGATATATTATGATGTTAAGTCGGTTTCAATTGAATTAATGATTAAAGAGAATCTTTAATGTCATGCCAAGAAAAGGTTACTCATTATTTATTTTTGATTTCATGAGAAACTCAATAATTAACATTAATATCAAATTTTAAAATTTTAAATTTAAAAACTTAGAATTTTATTTTTTGAAATATTTAATTGAAACTTTCACAATTTGAAATCCAATTCAAAGATATTCATTCCCAATTAAATTGTAAAAAAATAAATCGTTCATGTCAAGACAAAATTGGAATCAAAATCTAATAAAACAATATATAAAATTACCTCGGAATATTAAATATCAAGTATCAATGTTACTCATTTCGTAGAACTTCTAAATGCGAACGAATCGAAAGTACAATAAAGTAATTCATATAAGACAAGGCGCACATACAAATAAATTTCTAAACTGAAAACGAATTAAATAAAATCCCCTGTTCAAATGTACCAACATTGAATGTCGATGTTATAACGAATGCATAATGCATAACTTCCACGAAATTTGAAATTGAAATGATTTAATAGCGCACTCATGTCCAAACAAATGTATGCGTAATTGTATTCGAAAAAGCACGAGCATAATTGAATCCCATTCAAATTTGTCTTCGCTCTGTCGATGGCCATTACACCCCGAGCGATGCCCGCACTATTATTGTTATTGTTTGTTGCTGTTGTCGGAGATTGCATTGATTAATTTACAATTAAAACACTTTAGCCAATCAACTCCTTATACGTTTACGTGCTCGTACATTTACATGCATTCGACGCGATTACAGATCGTATCAAACAGTGTCGATCTTGTACGAGTAGTTGTTGAATAGTTATAAAACAAAACGAAACAAACCAAAAAAAAATGGATGTATGGAAATGATGCAAATTGAAATTTGTATTCAAATCAAATATGAATTATTTAGAGATTAAATTATGCGTCAAAATGCATACACATCTGAATCATAAGAGTATGAGGATCTATGCATTCAATTTCTATCGAAAGATATTAGACCCACATGACGATGTGAAAACGAGTAGAACTTTTTTAGGTGTCATATTTTCTATCGTGGGTGTTCTATCATTAATTATTCATCAAGTGGTTGTATTTAATTACATGATGATCGTCAATGTATTCGACTAAGAAATTGATATTGAAATTGACTGAAATCTCCAAACAAAGTTTTCAAAAGTTTTGTTTGTGATATGAAAAGGAGATAATTTTTAAATCAAAATTTTGGTCTATTAAAAGTTGTCAACAGAAATGTTGCAAAAAGTAAAATTCTTTGCAATGTTCTTTTAATTAAGCAAATATCTTGAGGCTTTTTCATTAAAACTGCTAATATTGAATTATTAAAAGATCCAAAGAAAAAGTAATTTTAACTACAAAATTTTGGATTATTAAATTTAAATTTTAGTAAAATTGGATTGAGTTTTTATTAAAATTGAATCATTAAAAGTTCTAAAGTAAAAGTAACTTGACTTTTCGTTAAATACTCAACTCAAAAAAAATCATCCAGCACGATTTTGACTTTGGAATTTCATTTAAGTTTCTTCGTCGAAGAAACTTCCCTATCACAGATTGACGCAATTATTCTATATAAATCTCTATGAAAGCGATATCCTAGCATTGGAAGCAGTGTGCTGCATCGTGCATGTGAATTTTATGCGCAAAATGTCGAAAAAGTGCATCAATCGCATTTCGCAACAACCGCAAAAGCCGGCGCGCAGAAAATCGCGATTTCCGATGAGCAATCGCGACCCGCGCGCATTTAACAAATTGCCCCAGCGCTCCAATAACCTACCAAACCAACCACATGCGAAATTCAATCGAAAAGTTCATTGCAGCAAGTGATTTTCGACCGGCGAAATCGAAATTGAAACTTGGAACGAACCATGGCACCACCACAAGTGGCGCACTCCGCAGAACATAATGCAATCACAGATTGCCGAGAATGTCGAGTGCAAAATGCCACAGATAGATATTTATGTGGCTATTGTCTTAGGCGAGCGTCGCTGAACTATAACCGAAACAGACTGCTGGAAGATCGCTCTTCAAGTCGGCTCGCCATATCGTTTAGAGAAAATGTCAAATCTCTGAGAGTGCGACTGCATTCATACAATCAAGCCTGGTTGGTTTTATAATAAAGCAGGTCCAAGTGAATAAAGTCAGCTCTCGTGTGGCACCAACGTGTGTCGTTCGTTATCGCGACTTTTCAGCGCTCGTTCATCCAGAGAGGAAGAGTCGTGCATTTCTTCGACGCGAATACTTTAAATTGCCTCAAAATACTGTCATTTGTTTGGGTCTCGTCCTGGGAAAATGTGATACAAATCGAGCAGAATGAACTCGAGCAGGCCGCTGCACTATTTTATTTGCGGAAAATTTGCGATCGCTCTTGGCGATATACAGTTATGTACCAATACAAACCGCTTCGATAATGGTCGACGTATTGTTTTACCTAGACAAAACGAGTATTTACACAAAGGTAAAGTGTCAATTAGGGAGAAGATACGACCGGTTTCCGGCCTAATCGGATCAGATTCCGTTGTAATTAGTTTTGATATATTTTCGATTAAATTCTGTGCTTAACTAATTAATAGATGTTCATATCAAGTTTTGCATTGTTAATAAACAAAAATTAGTTTTTCCAATGGAACAATGTCATAATTTTTGAGAATCTATATTTTTTTAATACTCGATATTTTTCTGAACTTTTAAGAGAAGTTGGTAAAATAAGCAAAATTTCAAGAAGTAATTTTATATTCAAAAATGCAATTGATGTTGGACATTTTGCAAAATTGAATCAAAGAGCAAAAACAAATATTCAATAATGACCAAAATCATTGGAAATTAATCAATTAGTCAATTTTATCTTTCGTTCAATTTAAAGCTTAATTTTCGATTGTTTTCAGAAACAACAGAAACTTGATTTTCAAGAATCAACCAGAAACGAATTTCAACAAAAAAATAACCACAATTTTTGAAGAAGCTCCAAGAATCAAAGAAAAATTACTAATCTTTATAAGGTACTCTGGAAACTTTGTAAAACTACCAATTAAGAAAAGAACTTGGTGCATTTTTTTTCAACAAGAATTCTACCTTAAAATTGTGAACATGAACTAAATATTTGCTCACAATCACTTCACTCCGCACGCGAATGCAAAACAGTGCGGCAATCAATTACCTTATAACTAACTTATCTTCAATCAGCTTCATCGCATTCGACTTCTTGTAAACTATGAGTATGCGCGTGTGCTAAAAACGCCAACAACCGCCTGTTGATGGATGACATTGCTCCACTCCTAATCCTTCATCCTTCAAGAAATGCCTCATTTCGCAGAGCGTTGCCACTCACGCAATCCGCAACGAAGAACGGCCCCGAAGCATCCATCCATCCAACCATCCAGCCCAAAGGAAAACGCTTGAAAATACTTGCGCTAGTTTTTAGCGCGCACGGCCATAAACTAGACGGACTACTGCCGTTTGCGGTCTTCTTGCTGATTAGTTTTTCATGCCACACATGAAGACCACGCATTTATGGCTTAATAACCATTGGGGGGCCGCCTCCTCCATAAGCTGCATTGCACTTATTTGCTAACTCCGTTTTTTGCGAGAGTTGTTTATGCAGTTCTGCATTCCATTCATAGATCAATATTAGTTGATTAAAGTTGGATGATGGAATTTTCAAATGAAGAAGGAACTTTCATTTTTGAATTTTTCAATGTAATAATTTGTCCCTCATTGAATTTTGTTCGTGGTATTGTTTGGAAGACAAATAGAGCTGGCTGAAATGAAGTCGTGACTTATTTGTACTTCTTCGGGCGAATATGTACTCGAAATGCTGTAGCTACTACATTCCCGATTTCATCTGATAGCAACATGAGGTCTTTGTGTGTCTCTCATGTCTTGTTGGTACATACCAGACATATTTATCAACAATAACAAATGGCCAAAACGCATAAATTGGATTGTTCGCATATGTCCTAATTTCGAACGTGACTGCAATTAATTATTCAAGCACCCATGCCAAAAAACCTAACCACTTCATCAATCGTGGAGACTGATGAAATACGACTGATTGTCTGTACGGATAATGTTAAGGGAGAATATTGACCAACACCAATGAAACCAACGGATCACGAATTAATGCGGGAATCGAATAAATCAATAAATCGATCGTGGAAAAATGCTTGCGCAAATACTATTTCACGAAGAAACAATGCCCTCATACGGTGGCTCTACCGAACGATTTATGAACGTTTGCGGCGAATAATCTTAGATAAACACCATTCGAGCAATATGTCTCTGCAAAACCATATGCATTTGTTTTATGTTGTCTCCATTTTTCCATCAGGCGCCATGAAATTGCAAAAATGCGCCAATTTATTGTTGTATTATACTGGGATATATTGATCTACTGGTGGAATTATTTCTGCAATTATTTCTTGTGGATTTTCTTCCATATTCGATGCGAAATGCATTTCATATAATTCGCAGTTGATTTGCAGAATGCAGAATTCACCGAGAAGGAAGCTGGCTCAAGAGTCGGTCACTGATGGCACGATTTCTTTGGTAACCAACAACCAACAACAAATATCTTCGTTGTGTGCGTGTGCAATCCGCGCACGAAGCGAACGCCTTTGTCACGACCCGACAACAATCCATAAGCGCCATTAATAATCGATTACTTAATCGCAAATGACACAATACTAATTTAATGTATGGCTGTGAAAATGACCCCAAGAATGAAATTCATAAATTTTTATGAAAATTTCATTTTGAATTTGTCAAGAATATGATCTGATTAAGATTAGAGATAGAGATCTTTGTACCTATGTTCGTATGAATATGAAATTGAATTTTTTCGTTTTCAATCCAACAAAAATTTTATCGATAATATCAACGTGACCCGCTTCGAAAGCTCGAGCTTTCAATAATCGACAAAATGCATTGCAGTTGAACAGGGATTACAACCGATTGGTAAACGCCGAGTGACCAAAAACGATACCATCAATGCGGAAGATTTACATAAAAATGCTCATTTTTCGGATTTATTCGGTAATTTATAGCCGCATTTAATGCGTGAAAATAAGACTCCGATAAATTCACATCGATTTAATGGAGTTTTTCGACCAAAAACGTCGTGTTAATCCCGAATTTACGAGCCGAAAATATTGCTGCTTCTCTAATCTAAACATACAAATACAACCTGATATAAATAACGCATGAAATAACTGTTTCATGTACCAACGAGATGAGCTAAATGATAATGATCTTTACTAATTTATCGGTAATAAACTACGAAATTGGTAGTTGAGAGATGGCTCATATCAGTTGAATAGTAAATTTCATTTGCAAGATATGTGACAACCGAAATATTCAAATTGCACGATGCTTCGTGCTGCAATCTCGTATGCAATCGATGCGAAATCAATGGCGCGATTAGCATTTATTTATCGCGAAATTTATTAATTATTATTAACATATGCATGAGGCTGGATGCGTGGGCGCACCGAACGATTATTACGAGCGTTATAAACAAATACGAGCCAACGTGTCGTCTATACATGCGCCGTGTGTATCTCATTAGCATCGGCATTAACAAATAAAGTTGCGTTCGTTATTGCTCACTCGCATCGGAATTTCATGCATGCGAGCGCAAAAACACTTCGCGAACAAATTACTATTACGGTTTCAAGATGTAAAGATACCATTATGACAATTATTATTAATAATAACACCGGCGATAGGTGTTTTTGATTCGAATTTACTTATGCAATCGGCGAGAAACCCGGACGAAAATATGGGACACTCACCTGAAACGAAAAAAAGGATAATTAGTTCATAGTTAAGTATCTCATCATAGCATTCAGGTTTTATCAGTCGTCTTTTCTTTGCGGGCACTTAAAATAATAATATGTATTTTATTTGTGCACCTAATTTTCTAAATAGAAATTTCATGGCGCAATAAAACGCGAAATAAAAACTGAATAGCAATAAAAATGATTTATAAAGATCTTTCGCTCTGCTTCTTTCGACTCATTCTTCTTCTTCTAGAAGCTAATATATAAGTCAACCACCGCCGAGCAAATGTCGGTAATATTTTTAATATGCCTCGTGTTTGATTAATTTAACGACCATAATATTATTTGCCATTAAACATTATACGACATTGAAAAAACAAATGAAAACACAAGGTAATATTCAGGTGTCAATAACGACAACCAATGAAAAATTCAATAAGAAATAGATTTCAGCCTAATTTCCAAACTGACAGGATATTAGTATCGAAAACAAATCAAATTAACTATAAATTTACAATCTATTCGATGCAGTGTAAATAAAATTGTAAGCATAAAAATTATGAGTAAATAAAAAGCTGCGTTTTATTAATGAGATAAAATTTCCATTAGGCCAATGTATCTAATGTGAGTGTAACATAATATTCTTGAACTGAATAGGTACTAAACGAGCGATTACATGCGAAGCGTTTCATTAATTTTCGTTTTGTGGGCAATTTCTACGAGTAATTTGCCGAATAAAAGATTTTTTTTTCCTTTGACTTTTTTCTGATTGGGTAAGAATTTTATGGGATAATTCGTTTCTGTCCGTCAAATTCTTTCACTTGGAAGATTTATACACTTCCTAAATTCAGCCGAAAAATGTAACTTTAGAACGCCGTAAATTATCAAAAATGTTGATTTTCTAAGAGATTCAACACGTAAAATGCAAATTTTTAGTTGGAGATATACGAAACTTGGTAGTGAATATAAATAATTTGTGGGATTTCTAATATTTCATTTCGAGTTAAATTTACTCATCACATAAGGAATTCCAAAAGTTAGTCACCGTATTTAAATTTATAAAAAAATGATATCAGAAAAGTTGTAATAAATTACAAATGAAGGAAATTTTAAAAAAGTAAATAAAGTTATAAATTCAACATACAAATCGTCGGTTTGATTGCAATGACATCAATGATTTGATACGTAGCTCTTAAAAAACGAAATGTTTATAACGTTGCATTACCGCACGTGCATTATAAGCTGCAGATTTATAGTTTCGCATAAAATGAAAAGCAATCGACAGCAGACGGATGATTTTCGCTCGCGCAGCAATCTCGGCAAGTTATTTGCATCTGCATCGCGTATATTATTCCTCATTGACATGTCAATAATGCATTCGAATTGAATCACTCACTGAGGTATACAATGGTGAGGCTCTGCGCTGCTCTCGCGGTGTGCAAAAATAGACAATTGCGACATTAAACGGCGCGCGTTTGACTCTGGGCAATTAGCCGGGAATGCTCATTTCGTGTTGCCATCAGCGTAGGAATCCAATTAATATCGGCCGCCGTGCGCGTTTACTATAAAATACTATCGAGCCGCACGGTTCTCGTATATTAGATTATGGACGTACAACAACAAACAGCGACAACGCAAGAAGACAACAACAGAACGAGTGCAAAGCGCGTCGTAATGCGTATTATTACATCAGTTCAATTTTATTCGATGTGTGTTTTCTTTGCGTGCAAAATCTACGTAAATGGATGTAATTGTGGTTTGTGGTTCGAAGATGTCGTCAATTAATTACGTCTTTTGATATCAATTTGATAGTTCTTAAAAGATAATTTAAAATTATTGAGTATCAAATGTTTTAAAAATTAAGGAATAATTCTAAAATTTGATACTGAAATTAAAATTCCAAAAAAATAATAGGCAATCTATAATAATTACTTTTTAAATTCTTATTTTTATTTCGTCATTATTGGTTCATACGATGGTAAATTTTGGTCATTTAAGATGCAACTATTTTGATGTTCTAATAATTTCTTATCAAAGAAGAACGAATCTGAAGAGGTAAATTTATTTAAAAAATTTATCACCCTTCAAAAACTTTTTAAGATTTAAAAAATATATTCAACCCTTTGATCAAACAGTTTCGGAATTTTAAGACAATAAAATTAAAGGTACATCTTGAAAAATCAGGAAGAAATTAAATTTCGAAATTTAAAAGTTTCCCATAGATCTCTATATATTTTTTAAAGAAATTTTGACATTGAATTCTGAAATATTAAAATGTTGGTACGATATTTTAAAGATGTAAAATCCTGGGATATTTTCTTATAAAATTCGAGTTTAAATCAGTATTTATTATGATTAATTATTGAAAACATAGCATCTTAAATAAAATTTTAAATTACTCAACAAAAATACTTTAATAAAAAATTAAAGTCACATAATAAAGAAATAATTAATTTTCGAAACTTATAATTTTCTAAGATTTCTGGAAAAGTAATGTTAAAGAGAAATAATAAATTTCTAATCACTCAACGTTACAACGAAACTTATTTTCAAAAACTTTTTAAAATCATAAAACCTGAAACTTTAGAAACTTCTGCCAAAATTTTAAAAGGAATTTCACTGAATTTATAGTCTAAATTGTACAATAATTAAACTTATATAAAGACAATCAACGACCATTAAAATGACTCAAAGAAATTACTAGAAATTAATTTATCTGATCAATGTATAATCGATTAAACACATTTAATGAAAGCCACAATTACCAGATAAACGAAGAATCTTCACCTGACTATTTGTCATGAATCTTAGAACTTTTGCCCTAAATTCCTCATCCTTACATTGAGGAAAATATTAATACCATCGCCAAGAAGAGAAATGAACGTTGAGAATATAGTGGACTCAAAATAGACAAGCGACTGGTCGATTGATTTATAACAGTAATCATTGCTTTAATAAGGGCTTGATATTAAAAATCGAATCGCTACAACTTGGATCGATAAATATTCGCATTGATATATGCGATCGCAGCAATCATGACTTGTTTGAAAACTCTTAGACACATACTACACCAACAAATACCACAAGAGATTAACACAAACGCTTCCTGCAACGTCAAATGTATAAATGCAGAAGAAATTGTAATCGTGTGTTAGTCCGGAATTAAAATCACTATAAATCAATCGACTGAAGCAACATTTCAGTACCAACATTGGTCGAGGAAGAAGTTCAATACTGGACTTTCTGAAAAGAAAAAAGTTTCTATGGAGAAAATTGTAGTCTCAGTGTGCAAATGAAGCAGCGATTCTATGAGTAATGATTGAATAATGCGCCCGTGAAAAAGCGAGCGAAATGCACGGAACGTGATGGGCACACAAGAGTGATCAACACTTTGATGGGTTCATAAATCAGCTATCAACGCGCGCATTCGATGTACGAACGCGAATATAATTGCAAAGAGAATCGTCTTCACGAATGGCGAACAAGATCGCATTCGAGCCGTGCAACGAGCGAACGCGCGCTATCTATATCTTGGAAATTAAAGAGAATGTAATTGCCAATAATGCGGTTAATAAATGACTTAACAGTTTTCCAATAAATTCCTCAATAAAATGCAAATACGCCGAGATAATTGCAAAGGCCAAGGCTTTTTCCGTCGATCAAGCGCAACAGAACGCATTCGGGTTTCGATCTCTTGTGATCCATAAAGAATGTTGTTGACTGACGACTAAAAATTGTGCGTGAATCTATGAAGTATGCAAGGCAGCACGAGGAAATGACTTTTGACTTGAACCTCTCAAGTTCGCATTCCAGAAATTCAAATGTTGCAGGTCGACTTTATTGTTGGACGCTCTCGTAAAACGTGCACGACTTACTAATTAATAGTTATGTTATATATTTCACGTCGAGTCCGCAGGATGCTTTCATTCACCTTAATATCCGATCTCTCAAGCTCGAAAATCTAGAAGCGCACGCACGTTCCACAGCACACAAATTAATAATTAGCTTAAGTCACTTCGAGCACCGAAGAACAACGTTCCAATTTCATTCGCATTAATCATATGCGGCTTCTTCGTTCAAGACGCTTGCAGAGCTGTCTGTCAGAGTTTTGCTCGAAACACCGAATTTGAACATGGAGTACAAAAACCGTCATTTAATTGACATCTAAAGTTAACAGCGGAAATTTCAGAAAACGTTCTCGCATGCAAACAGATGTGAACTGCTTGAATCGGTAATTAAGTGAATTTACGACGCCAAAAATGGAAATTAATCGCGTATTACGCGCTGCACTAATTAAGATATTTATTAGTTGTACGTTGCGAATTTATTTGCCTCATAACATGCATACATGCGTGTTGCGCGCTAATTGAATCGAATTAGATTGGACGCGTTCGTTGCAGACATGGATGTTGTCGTCCATGGGTGGAATTGAATGCGTCTGAAGAGATATGCATCGCTTCTTTTCGCATTGGTGTGTGCATGGCGATGATGATAAATCGTAACGAATCCGCAACTAGATTGAATATTAGTCGATATTACTACAGGCGAGCGTCCTTGTTCTAAAAATGCGCGCGCGCGTGCCCATATTCCATCGTGATGAAAATTGCTTGCGAATAATGGCAAATCGGAGTGTGAGGCGACGCCGGATCGCAGATTGCCATCGCTTGACCCAATTCCGATTCGTTTCATCCTATTTGGTAGTGTCATTTATAGTTAAGGTGATAAATTTTATGAAAATATGCGAAAAAAAATTACAAATACTATGCAAAATGATGTATTAACTATATTGTCATTAAAGGACATTAAAGATTATATCAAACAAGATTATAGCTAGAATTCCTATTATTTATAATCTTTACATCATTTAAACAATTTATTAGTGTTTTCAAGAAAATCAGAAGTCAAAT
>JARJDZ010006048.1:0-20036 GCA_030264555.1 Aleochara sp. GC000083
CGCTTTTTCGTTTCATGCTCACATGCAATTAAAACTGTAGCCGCTGCAGCCAAAATTGCATCTTCGTCGTCACTCATTTCTTCAATACAAACACTAAGAACGTTCGTAGTGGACGAACACTGTCACAAGAATGATTCAAGCATAAATAGATTCAACCGACTTACTCTCTTGGAACTACCTCTGGGTAGCGGCATACTCGTGCGGCTTTTGCCAGCCGGCTTTTGCCGCCGGCAAAGCCAGTTGGCATAATGGAACCGCACCTTAACAGCACCAAGGACGAACTTACAATCCTTGAGGACACACAGTCCGAACGTCAATTACACCTCCCACAATAAGGATGAGGATTGGCCACAACTACCATGCCATGCACACAAACTCAAACGCACCAATGCAATATCTTAAAGGTGTACTTACAATAGATATATCAAATAATCCTCAATGTGTACGATCACTTCAGTTCGAAGGTTAACTTGCGACTGCCTCTATCTAGGCATGCAGGGCCCAGATTTCTTTGTGGACCATTTCTTAATTATGCTGGATAAGCACTTGAAGCTCATCGAACTCGAAGTAAACACAAGAGCCATTATCACGTAATGCTTACGCATACCTTTTCTTTCAATCTAACACCTGTTTGTTGATCTCTTTTTTCAGATATTCGATATTCGACATCGTTCCACCATTCTTTATAGTCTCTTGTCTCACTTTTCCCTATTGTTTTATTTGCTACTTATTTGCTATCTTGTTTTATGTTTTGCCATTCTTTTTCTATCTCTTCTTCTTCTTCATGTCTGCTAGTAATTTTCTCTGTGATCTCCTTCTGATATTTGTTCTTTAATTCTTCATTGTTTAGTTTTGTTAGTTTTTGTTTGTTTTCACGTTTTTAATTGCTGCTTGTCTATTTCTATCTATTAGTACATGGTCTATTTGATGTTCATACTTTCCATTCGGGCTTCTCCATGTAACTTTGTGTTCCGTCTTGTGCTTGTATTTGGTGCTAACTATAGCTATCCCTTCGGCTGCTAAGTTACACAGTCTTCTTCCATTGTCGTTTGTGATTTCATGGTGTGTGTTTTTCCATGCTACACTTCTGTTTCTATGTTTTTTCCTATTTGTGCGTTACAGTCGCCTAGTATTATTAATGTGTCTGTGTTTGGTTTCTTCTGTATTTCATCCTCTAGTATCTCGTAGAACTCTTCTTTTTCTTGTGTATTTGCTTTTTCTGATGGTGCATATATATTTAGTAATGACTTTCATTGTTTTGTGCTAATCCTTAGTTTCGACATTCTTCCATTTATGGGTTCGAAATTTAAATCTGCTATTTTCATCTTTTTGTTTATGATGAATCCTACCCCATTTTTTCCTTGTTTATTTTCTCCTGAGTAATATAGTATGAATTTGTCTTTATTTAATTGTCCTTCTATCTTATTTCTTGTAGGCATGCTATTGCTATATGTTGGTTAATTATTTCTTCTGCAATTTCCTCTAGTCTACCTTTCTGTAGCATTGTCCTTACATTCCAGGTGCGTATTGTTATGGTATCTCTCTGTCTTTTCCTGCGGCGTTTCTTTATTTAAATTTTTTTGTTTTTATATCTGATTTGTTTCCTAATATGTTATATATTGGTTTTTTGAGTCCATTTGTCTATATATTTTCTTTGCCTGCCGATCCATTTGGTTTCCCCGAGGAGACCTTTCTTCTACTTTCCTTTTTGCTGTGTTAACTCGATTGTTTTGTTCCTGATCTTTCTCATTTTCCAATTCTGCCAATTCGTATGCCTTATCATTTATTATTAGTTTGTTGTTCCAGAGCTTTACACGTTTACCTTCCTTCTTCTCTTTCATCAAATAGGGCATTGGTTGTTTCCTTTACTTTTGTTGCTTAGTGGTATATTCATGCTCGACCCATATATTTGTGCCTTTTAACAATTTTGTTTCATTTAATATTTCTCTTTCTTTATTAATATTTACCAGTTTCAATGCTATTGGTCTGTTATTATTTTTTATATATTTCCCTCCTAGGATAGACTCTTAAAATTAGCTGAGTTGCATAAATGTAAGATTAGAATAGACAGAAGCAAGTATTATAAAGTTATGTTAAAAGCATATATATTGTAACAGTAATTACAAATATTAAATATATTAAATCTACGTTCGATTTAACAAACGTGATTTGCACACAACTTCTGATCGATTTTGCGTTCTGTAATGACGCTTCAATACATTTCGACGAATAAACGATAATTCACACAAATCACATTTAGGCATTTTACTGCGTGGTGCACACACAGTTAAAATGTAATGTTTTAAAGCATGTTTGTAAGAAAATGATCTTGCACATACTTGACAGATGAACATGGTGACGATTTTCACTTGTCTAATTAATGATTCGTAAACTACTTTTAATAATTCTTCTGCTAGTTCACATATTTCAATTGTTTATTTAAACCTAGCAAGCCATAAAGGATCTGTTGGTGTTGCGAGAAGATCTTGTGCATATGGCTCATTTAATATATTAAATTCGAGTCATTCCAGTCAGATTTTTCGCCGAAAGAATGTTCTTCGTTTCCGGTGAGGTCGGGTGATCTCCTAATCGGAGTCAGTTGAGTTTCGTCATAGAATATTTCGGAATAACCTCTTCCGTTAGGTTCCTCCTCGGGTGTGGATGTCGCTAAATCTAATGAACGCTCTTCCACAGGTTTCGATGATGTCAATTCATCATCAGAAGAATAAATCGTGAGGCACTTGAATAACATTTCGGATACTAATATGCAATAAACTAAAAATGTCTTTATAAATCCTAACCAAGAAATTGTAGAGCGGAAGTGGTCAGTTAGTTGATGTTGGCTAGCGATATTCTCGGATGTAATTTGATACTGTTTAAAATATTTAGACTAACACGTGTTATCAACCTGGTCGTTTTCGTTTTTATCGGCGAATGGTGCGCAAATCTATATTAACGTTGTTTATCCGTTTATGATGGAATCAACATGTCCAAACAAGGTCACAGCAACTGCTTCGTTTGTATAAAGATTATTATGTTTCGATTGTTATGTGATGAGGACTAGGAAATGAACATATCAGGTAGTGAACAGAAAAGGGCCAGGTCAAGAACAGATCAGGATCAGATAGTATACAGATCAGGATCAGGTAGTGAAGAGATCAGGGCCAGGTAGTGAACAGAAAAGGGCCAGGTATTGAACAGATCAGGATCAGGTCGCGAACATATCAGGATCAGGTTGTGAACAGATCAGGTTCAGCTCTTGAACAGATCAGAACCAGGTAATGAATAGGCTAGGATCGGTTGTGAACAGATCAGGCCAGGTAGTGAACAGAAAAAGACCAGGTATTGAATAGATCAGGATCAGATAGTGAACAGATCAGAATTGGGCGATGAGATGATCAGGTAATTAGTAGATATTCATGATGATTACGTTGAATATGCAACCATTCATACATTGCGCTACATCTACCAGCAAAGGCTGAATGGATCTCAATGGGATCAACATGTCCAAATGCTGAGTTTGCCTAATTTTGGTCAGTGGTGATAGAGATTATTATGCTTTGCATGATGCATAGGCGGATCCCCCTAACAATGCCGTAAATACCGCGGGTGTAATTTGATACTTTTTTTAAATGCAGGTCAATACATATTATCAATGTTATGTTTACGTTATGTGATACATGTACAAACAACACGTGGACATGTTAGCCTTGTAATCCAGAACTGCACATGTAATCAGTCGCAAAGGAGTGTTCGCAGGCAAACAGAGGCATTAAGCGGCTGTCTTTAGCCGCCAAATAGAACGGCTGCCATGTAATCCTCGATAACGTGGCTGCCATGCAATTATGGAGGGTGGCTGCTCGCAGGCTAACAGCAAGCTAACCGCACGCCAACCTTTGGTCCAGAAAGTCAGCCACCATTATCTCTTCCTCCAATTTTTCGTAGAACATATCTTTTTCTTCCTCACTTGTAGCTTCCGTTGGTACATATACTTTAATTATGAATCAATACTGTGGTAAAATGTTCGTAGGTTAATGGTGCGTTTGACAAAATTTTGTGAAGGCTAGTTTTTACTGACTTCACAGCAGCTTCCCAGGGACCTCCAAAATAAGGAGCGCTTGAGGGAATAAATTTTCACGTTATCCCTTCCTTAGAAACTTCACTTCCGAACGCTGACGTTTGACACAATTGATGCAGTTGCTTTAGTTCTTTGTTAGCGCCATTGAAGTTGGTGTATCTGCTGTTCCTCTTCGTGATGAAAATCTTCACAAAGTCAAAATAAAACTTTCGGACTTAGAACCGTCACTAATTCCAGATGCAGCGCTTTTGTTGAGAGACAAACAAATGTTCATAAATAATATTTAATGATTTTGCAGCCCTGACCGGCAATGTGTTTTAACTTAAATGGACCTGCGAACTGAAAATGGATATGGGGCGGTTATCATTTCTTTGGGCAAGTTACCCATGATATTAATTTCCGGTCTAAGGCGTGCCTACGGCGTGCATTGATTTCGTTAAATGTCTGCCCGATATTGGCTTCTCGCATGTGATACAGCAAATACTGCGAACCGCGATGAAGGAACTTCTGATCCAAGTATGTTGCGAGGAGTCGCGAAATCAGGTGATTCTTTGGTAAAATTATCTGATGCTTATTGACATATGCTAGATCGGAGTTCGCAAGGTGGCCGCCAACTCGTAAGTATGCCATTTTGGTCAACTATCGGGCATAATTTTAAGAGTGGAGAGCGCTTCGGCAATGATCTTTTTTCGTGCAACAATTTGATTTCGAGGGCGAATTCTTCATGTGCAATCCGTATGAGTGCTAACAATCAGTTAATGATGAACCGATCGATGTTATTCCCCAGCATAAGGAGAAGTACATATCCTTCAGTAAATCCGTAAAAATAGAATATGATGCAAACTTAAAACGATGGGTAAATTTGAAGCTCCGTTTTGTTGACTCATTCAAATTCATGTCATCGAGTTTAGATAAACTTGCCAGCAATTCAGTTTCTTTTGAACACTTGACCAAGTACTTTCCTGATGATGCTCAACGCAAACTGGTATCGAGCAAGGGTGTCTTTCCATATGAATACACGGATAGCATGAGTAAAGGCCCGAACCCATCCAACGGCGTCAACGCAACGCAACCGATGGTAACCCAGGTAGTTTTATGAGACCGACTCTAGTGAACGCCGCAACGCACCAATGTAAAAGTGCGGACGTTGCGTTTGAAGTTGTCATGACGCAGTCGGATGGCTTCGGGCCTTAACCCGTGCAGAAATTGCACTACCTTCCAAAGAACATTTCTATAGCACGGTTTCAGGTAGTAAGATTTCAGATGATGATTATGCTCATGCCCTTGAAGTGTGGAAGGTATTCCAATGCAAGACTATCGCTGATTATTCTGATTTATATCTCAAAACAGATGTTCTTTTATTAGCGGATGTTTTTCAAAATTTTCATAAACCATGCTTCCAAGCATACAGTCTCGACGCCGCTCATTATTTCACAGTACCAGGTCTGAGTTGGGACGCAATGTTAAAATATACGAAGATTGAGTTAGAGCTGTTGACTGATTATACTATGCCAAACTTTATTCAAAATAGTATTCGAGGAGGCCTATGTCAATGCGCATTACGTGATGCACAAGCAAACAACAGATATTCCGAGAGATTCGATAAACCAGAGACCTACCTTGCTTATTAGGATGCAAACAATTTGTATGGTTATGCAATGTCAGAATATCTCCCGAAATTTTTCTTGGTGTTATGACTATGAATCTATTGACATAATGTCGATTGGACCTGATAACAAAATTGGATATATTTTAGATGTGGATGTTGAATACCCCCACAATATGCTTGATGAGCACAATGATCTACCCTTTCTTTCTGAACGCATGTTGCCTCCAAATTCAAAATTTAATCAACGATAATTGCAACGCTGTAACAAGAGTGATCCCTAGTGCCGGAAGGGCCTCGCGTAAAAGGACCAAGACGTGCAAGACGAGGTGTGCCAGCGGCTACAACTCGCGTAGATAAATTCGGAACACAAAGATGACTGCCGTTCTTGCGAATTGTCGATGAAGACACGTTAAGTCGGGAATGTCCCACTTACCTCGAATTGCAGGTGCTCTTTCACTCTTGTCGGTTCGTAGATGTGAAGGTGTAGAAATCGGAAGACACCAGCAACTAGTGTGATCAATTAGAGATGTTGAAGTTGAAGCAACTGAACTTAGGACACAACCGATTCACATCGAGTAACGACGACCCATGGGCAATTTGACAGTTACAGTGATCTGACAGAAATCCTTAAAGTTCTACCTTTTATACTGGATAGGTGAGACGCGTACAAGGCGGTACATTTCGATTCAACCAATGAAATAATTTGGACAAAAGTAATCAGGGGGACACCCCCATGTGGGCATCCCGTTCGAACTGCTCCTCTTTTTGGAACCTTAGAAAACGAGGCTGGCAACGCCCCGTTTCTGGAACCCTGGAATATGGTGGTTGCTTCTCCGTCTTCCCGTGGATCTCGCTTCTCGTGGCGTGGGCGAAGAGGGTGCCCGACTGTGATTGAGCTAATTTACGAGCAACATCTGGTTTGCCAAACACTGCGTTCGCCTTGTATGCACCTAACACTAACCGCACTAAACATAAGAAATGTTTACGCTTCATAATCAAACTAATCCTAGCTTAAACATAGTCTGGTATTAATTGGTTTCTCTCAAGTGTCCCATGCATGCGTCTTCTAGTCGGCAGGTCATGGTACATCTCATCTTTCAACTTGAACCATATTGGGTTAATAGTAGAACTAAATTATGGCTTACTGTCCTACTGAGACCGAAACTCTGGTGACATAATCCAGAGTTACGCTTGACTTATCTAATTACAAATCTAAACTAACTCAAACTAACATAATCAAAAATGAACAAAGGTGGATTGATTTACAATATGCAGCTGACTACCATGGCATGGGAAGCCAGACTTTCCTGATATGTTTACGACCTGGTCGTCTCGAAAACTAATAAAAATTATTCACACGCATGCTTTAAACGAACGATTAAAATACGTATATTTTCTTAATCTTTTACAAAAAGTAATTGATTCCAAATGAAGCCAAGTTGTATGGAAGATGCTTCGTTCGTAACGCTATGTTACATCACTCCCCCTAAAATTCTATTATATGGGAGGAACGTCCTTATAATTTAATTTTAAGCTAATAGATACTTGCGAAACGCTGATGTCACCAATCTGGGTAGGGGAAGTTTCGAAGTCCTGGCATTCGCCTCGAAGGGTACGGGAAACCTCTTAAAAACCGACACAGGACTGCTGCATTCATCTGACTCGATCCGGTAGTCCGGTCTAATCGAGGTCAACAACTTCATTCTGGGTTGTTGGTGATAGCCCACGTCCCACCATATTTCGAACGTAGGAAGTGCCTTGGAGAGCCTGTAACTCTCTGATGCGTTCTAGAGCTGACTGGGGGTAAAGACGATTAGCCACCGATATAGTAGTTGGAGGTAGCGGAGGTGGTATTGGTATCCTGGGATGTAGTGGCTCTTCCGCTTCTGGAGGTTCCTGGGTTATTGTCTCACAAGACTGAAGATTAGTTTATGATGTGCCACCGGTTGCCAAAGACTGTGCTTCAAAGTCCTGGCTTGGCTGCTTTCTTCTTGCGAAATGCGGCGTAACGATACGTAGTTAAAAACTACCGTGCCCACGTAACTCACGGCAGAAAACACTACGTAAAGCATGGTGATGATGCTGAAGTAGTTGGCCATCCGACTTAGAAAGCCAAAAACTCCGCTAGCCGCTTGTGAGAGAATAGATGTCAGCTCTCCGCTTGTGACAAGATGTTTAAGATTCAATCCACCCTCCTCGGACTCCACGCGCCTAGACACTAGGTTCTGGACCGCCTTGATGCTCGCCGGGAAGAAGAGATGTCTTTGGAACTCCTCCATGGCCTCTCGGGAGTACACGCCGCCGGTGTTCACTGGGGCGATCTTCGTAGATGTCAGCTTGTTGTCCTCTAGGTTGGGGTCCAGTTCCATGGGGCTGATGGTCGACCTCGGATAGGGGAGCATCTCCACCCATTCGTTGTCCAGCAGGTACGTTGGCCGCATAAATTTATCACATGACATCTCTGTGCCATGTTCCACAATGGTACGAGTTATGGGAGCTAGAAACATCGAGCGATTATTAAAATTTATCGGTAATTCCTGGTAGCATGCGTTAGTCTTTCGCAATGTTATGGGTTTGGGGACACAAGCGACTATATAGAGTACCTCACCCTGTACTCTACCTACATGCCCTACATTGCTCTTAATCAACCCGCTCACGACATCTGGCGATTGTAGAGCAGTACTTATCCAGCAGCATGGCTCTACGCAACTCCCAACGCTTATCTCCAACGCGATCTCCAAGAACAGTAGATTGCTGATTACTTGAGCGAATAAATTGACGTTGGGAAGAATTTTCGTCTTTCGGTAATAGAATCCTGCATACGTATCATATATTACTGAAATGCGGCTTTGATCGGTGCGCCAGGCGGTTTGTTGACAGAGCTGAAGTTGTTTCGTCAGCTGAAGGGCGAACACCGTTTCCTCGTGCTCGACAATCAGGTATTGTGTCTTCTTTTCAGCGTCTAGACTGATGACCTTCGCGTGTCCCTCGTAAAGAACTTCCACTCCTGTTTCGGCGCATTGATGCGTTGGTGAGCCAGGCTACCTCTCCTAACACTAGGTCAAAACAATATCCATCCTTGTAGTCGCATGTTGTTCCTCCCGGAAGGGCTATAGGGGGGTCGTCGCTATCGCGTAAAAATCTCGCATTCTGATGGTAATGGCGGCTGTTACGACAACATCCGTGTATTCTCCAATCAATGTCGTAGATAACTCTATCGTGCCATTTTGTTTCAATCCGGTGGTGATGCCTGCTCCTAGTGCTGATAAATCTAGGGTGCCGGTGGTGTGCGCTCTTATACATTGATCACCATTCAGGATATGTATGTGATGTCTCTTCCCTCCAGCTAACACACTAACGTGGGAGCACATTCCACAATGGTACGCTTCTTGCGACACACTAACCAAGCACGAATACACATGAACTCTGTCATAGTGTTTCGTCTGTACCAGCTGTATCCTCCTGCCGGATGACATTGTCGTGTTCCTGGGATCTAAGCATTCCTTCACGTTAAGTAGCGAGAGCTTGGAAATGGCGGCTTCCTTGTCGGCGTAATCATAGCCGATGAGCTGCGCCAAGCTGGTCCTAGCTAAAAAGAATAAAATTATGATGACGGAGTGTGAAGATGTTTGAGGAGCAACACCAGCGGATGAGCTGGAAGTGGTTGCTTCTTGCACTTCGGCTTGCTCGGGCAAATTAATGGCTTCCGTGATGGTGACGTCGTTGGGATCCTCTTCTACATCGTGTTCGATTTCAATGTCGACGGTCTCTGTTGGTACTATGATTAAGTCGTTGGGGTCGTCGATGGCTTCTTGCGATTCTTCCTCGTCGATCTGGATGGTCTGTTATTGGGTAGGATCAGCTGGTACGGCAGGACTTAATGCAGTGGTTTCCAACCTGTGGGGCGCGACCCCCAAGGGGGGCGCGTAGCAATTTCCAAAAATAAAAATCATTTTCGAATATAACCTGCTGGATACTATTCTTCATTTTTGATAGTCACGACCTTTTTTTTTTTAGAAACCAACTTGGTATTTGAAATCTAATACATGTTGTACATTGGTGATGGTGTGGACCTTTTTTTGGTCTTCACCAACTCACCATAAGTTTGTCAAGGGGCGCAACAATTTATTTTTTGTTTAAGGGGGGCGCAGGTATAAAAAGGTTGGAAACCACTGACTTAATGGCTCGGTCTTAGGCTCCTCGGCCTGGGGTACCTGTAAACAACTTGAAGCGATCCCTGATGGGTAGTGTTCCTCAGGGATGTCATTAATATCATTCCCACCCGTGGCTACATTGTCTCTCTGAAAACTCTGCGGTTGTACGTCGGCTAATTTCGCTCTATTAATGTGAACCTTGCGTTCTCTTCTGCCTAGAATTTCTTTCACCGTTATATTAACGTCTTGACGCTCTACTATGCGGAAAGGGCCAATCCACTTTTTCCTTAACTTTTCCGAAATACCTAATTTTGGCGCAGGATCCAGGATGTAAACCGCATCGCCCACCTTGAGCGTGTTTTCGCGAGCCCTTTGGTTGTAATCTTTGTGCACCTGGTCGCGAGTCTTAATGTTGCGTTCCATCGCTTCTTTATGAGCTACCTTCAACCGCTGCAAGAACTCGCTCACGTATTTTTCGTCTGTATCGTATCTCACTTTCAGGGGTTTCAAAATCTCTTCGAATGGCAGTTCGATGTCTCTGCCAAATATTAGGAAGAATGGAGAGTTGCCTACTTAACGGTGGTGGCTGGAACAATAAGCGGAAACCGCGAATGGTAACCACTCATCCCAGTCTAGTTGATCCTTGCGGATATACTGCGACAAAATGTCTTTTAGCGTTCGGTGGTTACGCTCTATTTGTCCGGTCGTTTGTGGTCGGTAAGCGGTCGTTTTTAAATGTTTTATATCTAGTTGTTCGCATAGCTCTTGCATTAATTTGGATATAAAGTTAGTACCCAAATCTGTTAAAATTTGTCGGGGCGTCGCATGTCGTCTTTGAGGAAGTGCTTGGCGACAGTGGGAGCCTTTTGGTCAGGCATGGGGAAGGCTTCTAAATGACGCGTAAAAGCGTATTGAACTGTCAACATGTCCCCTTCAATAATGCATTTGCTGCAGCTGAAGTAACCCCCATGTCCTTTTGTGCCAGTAATGAAGGCCTTGGCTGGTACATCACATATAAAATTGTGAATTTCGATTTGAACGAACTGATGGTTGATGACAGTACCCCCTGTTTTTATTTCAGGAAGTTCTTTGACAAACTCATTTAAGAATTCGGTTTCGAGCAGCCATGGAAAATACCCACTGGAAAAGGAGAATCATTGTGTAGGGGTGAAGGTGAGAAATGAGGGGAATTCACTGAAGTCTTAAGAACTTTAATAATTTAAAACTGCAGAAAAAACTGTACAATTTGCGTCTTTGCTTCACGGCGACTCGATTCCAACTGGCTTCTACTCTTGGTTGGGTTGCTGGTAGGGCGCAATCCCTTGTCCCTCAGTCCCTCTCTCCTACAATTGCAATCTACAAGACCAGCTAATATGGGCAAAATTGGCTTCCAGAACTTTTGGCTAGGGGCATTCCATCGATATTAAAGTTGAAATGAATTTGATTTGGCAAAGTAATCGGATTTGCTTCAAAATAATGACGCAGTCCATTTTTCAACCCAAAATGGATGTATTCACCAGCTGACATTTTCCTCACGTTCATTTGTCGCGGGGTGATAAAAAGGGTCCTCGAGTCAAACGGTAATTCTGCATGGTCTAATGGCCGTAAACTTTGGAGTAAATCATTGACCGCATTATGAGAAATGTTATTCGCGATAGCCCATTGGGAGAGTTGTTGGTCTAAACTTTCGCGATGCCATGATTGTGTAATTTTGGCAATTGGATCGTTGCCATACTTGTTTCATTTTCTCGTAATGGCGAAGGAAGCTCCAAATGAGACTGAAGGAGACAGGAGACAGATTGTGATTAAGATGCAGGGTAATATACGATTGTGTTTGATTCATTTCTATTTATTGGTTACGTGCCGGCCAAGATCACATGTGGAACAAAACGAGTTGGTGTTGCAGAGTTATCGCTCTATCACATGTGACGAGGTCAAGTTGCCAAGACACTTTATTGATATTTCCCAAAAAACGGAATGGCACAAGATGCAGTTACAAAAATGTGTGCTTATTGCTTCGCAAGGAGAACCTTATTCTCTCGGTGGCTGGACTATCTCTAATGTTTTGTCTCTTCCATCTCTTCTATTCGCGCTACCAACTCCTGTTCTAGCTTCTAATTGCTGAGTTGGCATCTTATTACATATATGATTATCTCTTGTGGCAGTTAGCCACTACCACAACAATGTATTTGTATTGTTTTTCCTATTATTAATTGAAATGAAAGGCGATTTTCTTACAACTGTTATTGCAACTTTGCAGCCCGGGTCCCGAATGGGGCCTGGTAATGTGTAACTCGCCTAAGCAGCTCGGGTGTGCAAGAGCCTATCCATTTCGTTGTGAAGCGACTATACCACATTTCCCGCAATTAGTACTTACGCAATGTTGTTTGTCGTACCCACTAGACTTGCAAATAGCTGAAATCGTATACCAGTGCCAGAGATATCTCAGTTATAGAGAAGAGAGGCCTAAAATGTGAAGGCAGGCGCATCCTATTCAATGGGTGTGCAAGAGTAACCACCTCTTGCACGCAAGTATAAGGGAGGATTAGAAGATTTGGAGGAATGATATCATCCTCATGCGATCCGTTTGATGAGGAAGAGGAGCCAAAACACCTGCACTAGACTGATTTATCATAGACTTATAACTATTGATGTTTACATTTTCAAGATGGAACTCTTTCTTCAGTTGAAGGAAATAAACTCGGTCTATCTGGTGGTCGAATTTTAAACGAATTTATCGGATTACGGGCTAAAATGTATGCTCATAGAGTACAAGGTGTCGAGGACCCTGTTAAAAAAGCTAAGGGTGTAAAGAAATGTGTTGTTCAAAATAATATTACTTTTTCAGATTATCGAAATTGTCTGTTCAACAACATATTTCTATATTGTAAACTGCATCTTTTCAAAACTGGAGCAGAATACATTGGAGCAGAATAAAATAAGTCTCTCAGCTGATGATGACAAGCGATTCATTTGCAATAATAAAGTAAGCACTCTTGCTTGGGGCCATTATCGAATAGCGAATCATATTTGAAATTAGTGTTAATATATGTTTATATTGTCTGTTTATATAAGTTTTTTGCTTAAATTATATTATCTAATTCTGTATTAAGCGATTTTTAACATATGTGATACCCCCCTCTACATTGTTAATTCTTCCTCTCCCTATTTTGTGTGTATTTAGATTATCCAATCATGATATCGACTTCAGTGTTCACTGGAAATTTGATGTATACGTTTCATAGAAAGATATAGTTTTTAACCCGTGAGAATGGATACTGTTGAAAGATTCATAACTTCAACCATACCATGTGACGCTTGTAGACTATATTTTCCAACACAGCGAGAATATTCAATTCATATAAAAACTAGAGTACATAAAGAAAATGAGAAGTTTAGACCGATGGTTGGTTTTGTTCTTACCAAAACAGCATATAAAAACAAACTAAATAAATTCCGATTGGATGCGGAACCTTACTGTACAGATTTTAAATTATTCTTCGAATTGAGCAATGAATACTGTTTTCAACTGCTTGAAAATATGCGCTCAAAATGGAATTGTGGTTAAAAGGTAAACATGGAAATATGCATATTATACTAAATACACGAAGACGTGCCATTATGGAGAGATGATTACCATTATGAGATGAAATCATTCAACACGCGCTATATGCTTACCACACAGTCTACCATTGGGGAGAATTCTGTGACCAATTTTTTAACATTATAATTAAGAAGAGTGAAGGATTTCAAGAAAGAGATAGTAGCTGGGCTCTCTATGCAATCTCACATTTAGAAATAAATATTGATTTATCTTACTGGAGCGTATAATGTTGCATTTCCTGTGCTTGTTTTTAGTGACAAAAATAGAATATTTTTCACTTGTCAAATCAGTGACGTACATTTTTCTACAAGTGGACAAAAATGAATACCTCTTTTTTCTACAAGTGGGAGAAATGAATGACATCTCACAAAATAAAGTGCCATTTTTACTAAGGTATCAATATTTTATGGTTTGGCAAACATAATCATAAAGTGCCAGATCAAACGAAATTCTGACGTTTTAATTGTGACAATTGAAATGTCATATCAAAAATAGTGGAAATAATTTTGGATTTTGTTGCTTCTTGGAACATTGTATCAACTTTTCTCCAGTAAGATAAAATGCCATAATAAACTCGTGAAATTTGTGTATCACTCGTGCTATCGCACTCATGATTCAAATATTTCACTCATTTATAATTTTCCATTTCTCACACTTATAATATAATCTAGAGATCGTGAGGTTCAGAAAGGCACAAGGAGTGGGGATAAACATGCGCAAACATTGTTCGTTGACAGTAGCGAATGAAATTAAAGGGCGTAGCAAAAAAGCCAGCTGCGTCGAAGTTACCCGAATCGTATTTTGGTTTCTGCGCAGCATGACCCACCCCCACTCGTTGTGCCTTTCTGAACCTCACGATCTCTACTATTGTTCCAGCCATTGAAAAAATATCACGCAAATACTGTTTAAATAAAGTCATATTTACTACTAATTACAATTAATCTTTCTTTACTTTTCATATCCTCTATATGGTCTTATGGGATGCGGCTTGATCTAGAACTCTTATGGGTGCAGCTTATGAGCTCTTATGAGGTGCAGCTTGATCTAGAACTCTTATGGGGTGCCGTGCATGTGCTCTTATGGGGTGCAGCTTGACCCAGAACCGGCAAATCCTATCTACTGTGTTAGTTATTGATTTTGTAGCGATGAAAGGTAACCTAACTCCTTTTTCAAACTTTTTATTAGGGTTCAATGAGCGCAGGAATAACTAGTATTGACTGACTATCTGAGTAAATCGATGTAATAATTATAACTAGGTACAATTGTGCGTGTCTTACCCACGGCTAACTCTGCTCGGTCGTGCCTGTCCGTCCGAAGGCCAGAATTATATTACTTATTTCTAATACGTACAGGTGCCGCAAAAGGACATTTTCATTGTTTTAATTCAACATACTTGAATGTCCTTCATCTCACTATTAATCAGCTTCAGAAAAGCATTAATGCTGACAGATTTTGTGTAGCCATGAAAAATGCCAACGGGAAATGGAGACACATACGCATGGCCGCCAATATCGGCCAAAACTGGCTAGCAGAACTTTTTGATACAGGAAGTCCATCGGTGTTAAAATTTAATCTGACTTCATTTCGAATCCACATGTAATGTTGCAATCCATTTTTTATACCAAAATGTTCATAATGCGCCCCACACATTTTCACGACGTTAATTTTTCGGAGAGACACTAAGAAGTATCCTGGAGTCGCCAGATAGTTCTACGTAGCCATTAACATGCAAAATGTGTCATATTATGCTCTATCACCACCCATTCAGACAACTGCTCTTGCAAGTTTGCATTACCGTTTCTTCGAATAATTGCCCTTACTCTAGTTGCGCTGCCACACTAGTCTCAACATTTTGTGGGGGTTGGACGGATTACTTAAAGCATTTCCACTTAATAATAAGACCTGTTCAGATTCAGTTTTGACTATTTCAGATGAATCTTCATCATGATGCATTTCACGCAACTCCCTGATAATTCTGCGTCTTTGTAGTGATCTCGAGAAATCGCTAAAGTATTGTCGCCTCCTAGTAGACATAATGACAAATCTGTCGACAAGTTGAGACATTTTAGTGAACTGATGTATCATATATTATATAGAGATCATGAGGTTCAGAAAGGCACAAGGGATGGGAATGCGTCATGTTGCGCAGAAACCAAAATACGTGCCTCCACCTGCGGTGACGCGTTTTTGATAGCTGACAGTTTTTCTCGACAAATTCCTAGGCAACAAAATCTCATGAAAAACAAACATTTATCCGATAAAATGAGAAGCACTCGTGCTATTACTGTTGATTGTTATGCGCTAATGAATCCATAAGTACTAAAATCTTGAATGAACTTATAACAAAAATCCGCTTCCTAACTTAAACAAATCCTTTCTAACATCAACGCTTCTGTGAGAAGCTTGATTTTGATGTTTAATTTCACGTCGTTCAATTGTATTATGTGAATATCATGAGAATAATCCTGCTTGATATTGATATCAATTGATAATTTAACTGATAATAAGTTTGTAATATTATGGAAAATATTACATGTCATTCATGAAATCGATCCAGAATTTTATCTTCTTACGAATGGAGTAAAAAAATATGGGACGTTCCATTAAAAAAACACAACTTTGGTCCGTATCTTTTTTGTGTTGTGTTTTTCTGGGGGAATAAACTAGAGATTTATATCTAAAAGTATGCCAAAGTTCATGAAGAAATTCTGAAAAATGAAGAAGATAAAAGGGGTGGACACGATAGCTGAGAGAGCCTGTATGTATGTATATAAAAATGAATAAAAAAATTGATAATGGTAGTGTTAATGTCGGGCCGCGTTCACACGTTTTTGTAATCCTTGAAAAGTTCAAATTTGCACAGTGTGTCTTAAAATTTCACCAACACCTGGTTGGTATATAAATTTTAGACGGAAATGTTCCATGATGTAGCACATTTTTCCAAATATATTAATAATATATTTGATCATGATAATTTCGGGCGTTAGAAATAAGCAAAGACCATAGTCTTGGTACTATTTTTCGGCCAATTTCGGGCGGGCAGATTCTTTCTTTTGTTATGAGGTAGGCAATGCAATAATGATAATTGTCTACTTTTTTCATGCACTTTTTCAATATATAGCCTATTGAAGGGGGAATATTCCCGTCTTCTTGAGGTGTGGGGCTGCTTGGCTGCGGCGGAGAGCGGACACCTAGTGGCAGGTATAGCCGATCAGTAACTAGCCTTGACGAAGACGTGGCCAGAAGTAGCGTTGTTTCAATCGGAGTGTTGTCTTCTCGACACCGTAGTGGCCGGCGATAGGAGTGGTACAGCACCCCTTGGAAGAGAAAATACCCCTTATCAGTCCAAGTACGATATTCTTCATTGGTAGTGGATTGGAAGGCTTGAAGAATATGACCGCAATGGTGGGGATCATCCATCTGGCGTCTTCGGACTTCAGCAGCCCCGCATGTGGGTATGTCGATGGTGACCAGATTGGCTGAAATCAAGGGTCCGACACAGAGTGTCGGCGACGACGTTCAGCCTCCCTGGCTGGTACTGGATGTTAAGACGAAACGGCTGGAGTCGGAGCGCCCAGCGGGCGAGTCGTCCTGTAGGTGACCTAAGGCTCTACAGCCATTTTAGCGGCTGATGGTCGGTTCCAATGTGGACCTCGGCGGTCTCGATGTATCCACGGAACTTTTCTACAGCCCAAACAACGGCTAGGGCTTCTCGTTCAGTAGTTGAGTAATTACGCTCAGCACTGTTGAGCAAGCGGCTGACGTACTCGATGGGCCGCTTCCCCTGGTCATCGCTCTGGAGTAGTACTGCGCCTAATGCGTAGTCGCTACCATCGGTGCGGAGAATAAATAGCTCCTTGGTGTCAGCTTGACGTAGGACTGGGGTAGTGGTGAGAGCTGTCTTGAGCTGTTCAAAGCGAGTTGCTCGGTTGGTGTCCAGACCCATGGGCGGCCCTTCTTTGTTAGATCGGTTAGTGGCCTAGCAACAGAAGCAAAATCTTTTATAAAACGCCTATACCATGAACATGCCTGCACGAAGGATTTGACTTCTTTGACACTCCTTGGCGGGTGGCGATCTGACATTGCGCTGATCTTCTCGTGGTCGACGCGGATGCCTTCTGGAGTAAGGATATGGCCTGGCGGCAGAAATGGCGATTCACACGAAAGTGATACTGATGTAGGGCACGTAGCATAGAGTCAAGGTCCAGGAGATGCTGCTCAAAACTTGGTGATATAATTAGAAGATCGTCTAGATAGACAAAAATTGCTATAGAAGGCATTTTGCATTTAAAGCGATCCATCATCCATCGCCCCTGCGACTCGTTTCGTAAACCAAACGGCATCCTCAAAAATTGGTAGATCCCGAAGGGAGTTATAAATGCCGTTTTAGGGCGGTCCGCTGGGTGGACTGGTACCTGCCAGTAGCCAGAGTGGAGATCAAGGGTGGTCATGTGCTGCGTTGTCTTTGAGTCATGTAGCAGGTCGTCGATTCTGGGCAGAGGGTATCGATCTGGTGTAGTGATGGCGTTTGTTTGGCGGTAATCCACGCAGAGGCGGGTTGAGCCGCTCTTTTTCAGAACCAAGACTGTTGGTGCGGCCCATGGGAAATCGCATTCCTCAATAATCTCGTCCTGTAGCATCTCCTGGGTGTGTTGTCGGAGGTCATTCCGTTTAGCTTCCGACAGGCGATATGGGGCAAGCGAGATGGACCTTACGTCCGGGGTGATAATATGATGTTCAGCAAGGGTGGTGGGTGGCCCTGCTGGTTCGAAGCACTCTTGATGATTGGCGATCAGTGTGTTGAGAGCGGAACGTTCAACGGGTGTCAGTTGCGGAGCCTCATCGTCACGAAGTTGATTTTTAAAAACCGCTGAGCGGAAGGGCTCGACCGCAGCGACAGGGAATACTGGTAGTGAGTCCGCGAATATTGCTTCTGTGGCGGCTGCATCGTAGACATCTTGGCGATTCGGATATTTGAAGACCACTTCCATCGCCTTTTCACTAGTGGTTTGTGTGGTGCCTGGACTGGCGGGCGAGAGGGAGTATTTGACGGAGGGTTCAATTATAATCCCAGCATCGGTTAGGAATTGAGTGCCGAGCAGTGTCGTTAAATTCTGGTTGTCAGGCAGGAATACAACCGGAGTCTTAAGGGTACGTCCTTGCAGGGTTACTTGTAGCGACGCCCACTCCACATATTGCAGCTTGAAGGAGCCATCGGCAAGAGCGATCACGGTGTGTGATGTTTTGAAGGGGAATCCCCTATTACATAGATGTTCGTAGAGTTTGGTATTGCCGATTGTTAGCCGCGAACCGGTGTCGAGCACTGCGCTTAGTTCGTGTTGTTCCACGTTGCTGTTTAGTTCAGCGTAGAGACGGAACGTTGGTGGTCTTGGTACGTAATTTTCTTTGATCCGGAACAAGGCATCGGCCCAGGAGACTATATGGCTACTAACACCGCTCCACCAATCCCGTGCGTCATCCTCCAAGAGAAGTGGAAATTCGTAGAGGGAACGGTCATCCGTAATGCGTTTGGCCTGTTTAAACGCGGTAATTGCGTCGTCCACTAAATCTAGCTGTGCATTCGCAGAAGGACCCCTTCGTTGCAGGAGTTCTAATGCATAAATCAGCTCCTGGAGCTGATCCTTGGTTAGTTGTGCCATGTTTGGTGCTGGGTAGTGGTTCGTGCCACTGAGTTGGGCGCCAATTGAAGGGGGAATATTCCCGTCTTCTTGAGGTGTGGGGCTGCTTGGTTGCGGCGGAGAGCGAACACCTAGTGGCAGGTATAGCCGATCAGTAACTGGTAGCTCCCCCTGTTGTTGTGGTAATGTTGGATGTGTAGCAGCTGGTATGATGAGGTGCGTATCTGCGGTGAAGGTGCTGACGGTGCGCAATTCCGGCAGAGCGGGAAGAGGAGGTGTCCTGGCTTCGCCAGACTCTCTTGGCATATCAGGTGGTGCCTGGAGTCGTGCACTGCGACGTGGCTCCGTTGTGGAATGCTGAGTCAGCAGATTCCGATGCTGGCCGATGGAAGACGAGCAACTGGGCACTTGTACTCGCGGTACTTGGCGTATGTCGCGTGCTCACTCGTCGGGCAGCGCGGGGATTCACACGAAGCTGACGTGTAATCAAAGAAGGTCGACGAACAGTCGTTCCGGAGCTTGATGACCGACGAGAAGTCGTACTAGTAGGAAAGGCCGACGCGGAGTCGAAAACAAACTGAAGGCGACGCGGGGTCGAAAAAACTGGAGGCGACGCGAGGTCGAAAAACTGCTGGCGTCGCGAAGTCGAAAAGCTGATTGCGACGCGAAGTCGAAAAGATGGCCGACGCGAAGTCGAGAAGATGACCGACGCGAAGTCGAAAGGAGTCTTAAGGAACTTTTAAGAAAAGCTCAACTTGGACTTTTAAGCCGAACACTCAGTGTTGGTCAGAACTCAGACTGAAAGTGTGCACGACAGAACTCTTATTTATTTGTTTTTTTTTTCTGAAGGAAAAAGGGCAAATGCTTTTACGCACACCACCCCGAGTGGGTGGTAGTGTGGGACTCTCCTAAGCAGCTCGGGTGTGCAAGAGCTTACCTACCTCGTCGTGAA
>JARJDZ010006050.1:0-10598 GCA_030264555.1 Aleochara sp. GC000083
AGCCAGTTGAACCCTGGTTTTTTTAACGAGGTGTTACTCCTCGAACCCTCCTCCTTCCTTATCACTTGCATGATAAGGCCCCCGGCTTGGGACGGGTATAGCGGAGTTAAATCTTGCAATTGTACTAACAATGAGAACAATATTGCCCATTGGAAATTCCAAAATTAACCTGATTGGAATGTACATTAGTAGTCCTATAAAATACAATTTAAATGTTATAAATCTACCAACAATTTCCGCGAAGATTGAAAATTAATTTGTTAACAATTCCACAAACAACATGCAAAAAAATTTCTGAATAATGTGCATTTATAGACTCACATGTAAAGTTGGAATTTCTGCGAAATCGACTGCTGTTTCCTATGACTTGATCTTGACCCGCCACAATCATGTATCATGTATGTTATACCAATAACCCAGAATTAATATTTTAATTACTTAATTACGCCTGAATAAATTACTTATTGTATTGGATTAAAATTAACCAATAATAACGTCTACTATTGTGAATCAACTACTCATTATTTATGGATGGACTGTCTAGCAACTTCTAGTTTGTGATAAGACTGGTGCAATCTATTTATGCGACGCACAATTACTCGCTTGCTTTGCGTCAGCGATAACATAATCGCATTTCCATTCCGGGCAGATGATTTTTCCACGTTGTGTGCACATGCTACTACTTCGCGCTGCCTGGTTGATAACGCGTTCGCGTATGATGCAAACAGAAACGCGTCGAATGTAATTTATGCGGGCGACGTGTACCTTCACGATTGGCAAACACGCTTCACCAATTTCCTAACGTTACAAATCTAAACATCGTCACCGCTGAAGCCGACAAAGCTACACCTATAGCTGTACTAGAGCCATACATCGCTACACTTGGTGAACTATTCGCTGAACAGCTGAGCGCTGACGATGCCGAAAGGTGGGGAATGCGGCACGCAAATGGAGGTCAAGTTGCTGGCAAACCGTATCAACGGCTAATCCACGTTGTCGAGCGCATTGTTCCCAAATGCGAAACAAGCCCGAGGCATCCACGGCCAGATTTATTTCGAACGTCCGTCGATTACGCTGTCCGCGTGCTGGACTTCCACCACCTTCGACACCGACGTCGTTCCGGCGCGTTCACGGCGTCCCAACCGACGATTTCGACGCGCGGCTCGCATTTGTGTGTCGGTCGGTCGGTCGCGCTGCATGGGTCGATGACGTCGACGTCGACGCCGTTCTCCACTACGCTCCAAGCGTATACTCACTCGAATCAATGAAATCGTGTGTGATTCGTGCGATTATTCCGAATTTGTGCGTTCAGCATTGACCTCGAATCATTCCCGCAGCGTTCATCTACAAATAAAGTAGTTAATTTTAAAATAACAAAGAGCGTGATGCACCATGGTCAACGATTCAAGCATTTCTCGTGTATGTTTGTATCGCTGATGAGGCAAACAATGTGCGGTAGCAACGCGACGAGTAATAAACAATAAATTCCGTTGTGGACGTGCTGTGTGTACGCTACAATCTTTGTTTATCGTTCGCGTTCAGCGTGCGCGCTGAGAACATGATGAAATAAGTCAACAAATTTCCTCCAGGCAATTTGCACGTTCAAGTCAAATGCGGAAATAACCTACAATACATTTCGGCAGTGTCATTAGTGCTAAAATTTGCTGGGGAAATGTGCAAATTGTCGGCGATCGGCTAGGCAAACGAACTCTCGCTGGAAGCGGTAGCGCAGGTAGAGGCAAAATTGGCTGGCTTCCGCGAAAAGTATTATCGCTTGCCTCCGGTGTACGAGTGGGGTGATTGCGACCGACGACGTGGGGCGCACGAGATGCAAACGGCACATTGCATCCGACGCATTGGGGGACACAACGCGAAGCAGCGACGCCGAAGAAAATCATCGACCGCGTGGAAATTCGCAAGCGAGCGACTCATCCATCAGCTGTAATAGTGCAGCCGTTCGGCGATTCGCAGACGGTGGTGCCGGAGTGCGTGCAGGGGTATGGACCACGACGATGCCGTCGACAGCGAGGAATACAGCGATCTGCGCGAGCAAATCTTCCACAACAACGTCCGCGAACAGATTGTAAGTATACTGACCCAAAAACAACCGCTCCACGGTGATAATCCCCCCGATTTGTAGCATCAAAGCAAAACATGATCACCTTGTGTTGTGGTCATCCTCGCAGAGCACGCAAATTTCTCTCGTTGCATCCGGCGTTTCTCGTAGCGCGTCTGGTTAAATTCCGTAATGGGTTATTGAACCGGTACGACTCATACGGGTGCGTCCAGCCCAGCGCTGCGCCTAACATAAACAACTCATCTTGAATTCGCACACGATTTCATTTTTGCATTGGTTACCTCCTCAAATCTGCAGCGTTATTGTTGGCTTCTTGGTGAATTTCCGTCCGACATTTTGCAATCATTCGTCAATGCAATCCGATGTGCATCTTCGGCCGAACGGGAACGCCCGAATGCAAAATGCATCATTTCTCCTAAACAAACGATAACAATGAATGCCAATCCCGACTCAGCAGAATTAATTAAATTCAATTTAATTTAATTGATGGCGCCGCATACATCATTGGGCTCACGCCTGAATTGATTGAGCGCGATGTGGAAGAATGCACTCGCTCGCGTTGGCATTGCGTGATCATGTTACCAATGTTTACGCCTGATATTGTTGTCTAGTTTAAAATTAGATGCAGCATGCCTACGCTCTGTGCACAAGCTCGCGGTGCGTGTAAATATAAATAAAGGCGCGTACAAATAGCTGCACGGTGGACAATGCGATCCGAAAAACATGCACACAGGTTTCATGTTGTTATCTTGTCGCATAAATATTAGCGCTTGATTTATCGCGGAAATTTTCATACCATTAACGCACTCATTACCACTGACTTCATAATTATGTACAAAATACAAATTATTCAAGGTTATTGTTGACTCATTTTTGCCCCTTAAAATTTCCAAGCCCTTTACCCGTCATACCCTTTAGGGATGTAGTGGTTGCCTACCATTTCATATCGGAAGGTTAATGAAATTTAAGTTATACCTGGTGATTTTCAGATTTTCCTGCTCCTCTTCATAATCCTCTACGTGGCGAGCTTCACGCTGCTGGAGAGGTTCAAGCGGCGCGGCGTCGAGGATTATTACAGCACCGAAAAGGATGAAATCACCGTCTACAGGATCAGCACCTGGTTATGCACCTTCGCTCTTTCAGTTTCCATCGGCGCGGTGCTCCTGCTGCCGATCTCCATCGTCTCCAACGAGGTCCTACTGCTCTATCCGAACAGCTACTATGTGAAATGGCTCAACATTTCACTGATTCAAGGTCTGTACAACGAAATATTCAACGATTATTCAATATGTGTGGAATACAATGTGTTGTGTGTGATTGTAGGTTTATGGAATTACATTTTTCTCTTCTCCTTCGTGAGCCTCATCATTCTGCTGCCGTTCGCCTATCTGTTCACCGAATCCGAAGGCTTTTTCGGACATCGTAGAGGCCTCTCTGGCCGCGTCTACGAAACAGGCGTTGTACTTGGTCTGCTCGCGTTGTTGATGCTCGGCATGACGTTCGTGGTGAATGCAATCATTGATAAGGACAAATCTCGCCTGCAAATATTTTTAGGTGAGTTATTCTATGAAACACTTACAGTCGATTTTCAATTGTTTGCACATAATGGGAGCGGGCTAACAGGAAGCCATTATCATTTTTATCGCTAGGCTTGTTACACAATACTACTCACTATTTGTGTACGTACACGCCTTGATGATGCATCAAAGTAATTAATTACTGAGTATTGAATTAATAAACTACGATTCGAACACTTCGATGCGGATCAATGGACTTTGAGAACCGACGCTGTATCAAAGCGCGTTATTACTCATCATTTCTACAAGCGTCATTTTAAACGCTGCTTTTTCTAAAGGTGCTTTCCTTGCTGTCAATGGGCGCTTTGGGCGGTGTCATTAACTACCCCTAACCAACAAATATGTGCAAGCATTTGATAGCAATACAATTAACTAATACAACATTTGTTAGTAATGTTATAAGTGATTAGAAACTAATTTCTTGAAGATTTAACCTGATGAGTGCCGTCTAATCGGTTTTTTTTTTACAAAATAATTATCCGTCATTTGATTGGCATTTTTCAATAGGTGCTTTCCATGGTGATTCTATGGGCACCATCTTCAGAAGCTACTTGACAAGACTATAACCTGGAGATTTTTCAATAGGCGCTTTCCATATTGCTGTTAGTGCCCATAGGCAGTTCAGATTATTTGAGCAAATGCTTCTGTTGCAAAATTTGCACAATTACGCAACAAACAACTAATAATACTGCATTTTTTGCATCGAACTAATGGGAAATATTTGACAATAAGTCATTCTTATCTATTATGCAAGATATTAAAACTGGATTCGCATTAAGTACTTTCCATGTACTCATAAAATGAGCGCTTTATCTCATTGCAATATCATATTAAAATACCTTCCAAGATTACTTTGTTGATTACGAGTTTTAAACAAAGCAATCGTTCTTGCACCGCTATCAAAATGCTGCATACTGAATTATACCCTATGCGTCGTTTGCAATTCACAGATTTGGGCAGCTATCACCTACCATTTCTCTACTCATGCATCTCCTTCGTGGGCGTTCTGATGCTCCTGGTCTGCACACCGCTGGGCTTCGCGCGGCTCTTCGACGTCGTCGGCAAGTTCCTCGTCAAGCCGCAATTCCTCCGCGACCTCAACGAAGAGTACGCCGCGTGCGCCCTCGAAGAAGAGACCCTCCGAAGACGTCTCAAACACGTCCAATCCTCAGGAAATTCGTACATGTCCCCAACGCCAATGTCGCTCAACGAGAGTGCGCCCGTCGTGGACGACGAGTACGGCTGGCCTGCAGGTCTCCTGCGTCAACGCAACGGTGAACTTCAGAGCGGACTGAGCACGAAGCTCACGGAAATTGAGACGAAACGAAAACTTCTAGGTTTGTTACCTTAGCATTACTTCATGAAGATGAAGCTAATTTTGTAATTTCATATAGATAAGCAACGGAAGACATCCTGGCTGCGTAGAAACGTGCTGAATCCGGTCGCCATGTTGTTACTCTTCAGCCTCACGGTTCTCTGCGTTTTGATCGTCATCCAAAATACGATCCAGTTGCTAATTGGAATGAAAGCGTTGCCGTTGAGTTCGAGAGTAAGCATCCGTACATCTGAAACAATGGTATTAATGCATCACTTACAATTTGCAGCAATTCACTTTAGGCATAAGTTCGTTATCACGTCTCGGACTCGTTGGAGCAATCATCGAAATCGTATTGATCCTCTACCTCATCGTGACATCATCCGTGGGGTTGTATTCGTCGCCGTTGATGAAGAACATCCGACCGCGTCGTCAACGCACGCCGTTCAACCTCATCATCGCGAATTGCGCTCTCGTGTTGATTCTGAGCTCGGCTCTGCCGCTGCTTGCAAAAATTTTAGGTAAAATTTGCAAATATGATACACGTGGCGCCGCCTCGTGCCCGCACAATATACAAACCTCTAATTTCAAATTTGCAGGTATAACAAATTTCGATCTGCTTGGAGATTACGGCAGCATCGAATGGCTGGGCAACTTCAAGATCGTACTTGTTTACAACGTGGGCTTCGCAGGTGCAGCGACGCTCTGTTTGTTCAACAAGTTCACGGCGAAAGTACGACGCGAGCTGTACGCACGGTTAGTCGAAAATTACATGTTCCTCATCAGCTGCGTCTCATTCCTTAACTGAGCGACCGCCAACTGCCTAACGAATGGAGTATCTGCCAAAAAAAATTCAAACACATCACGCATGAGGGGGTGTCGCCAGCGTACGTGGTGCATGAGGCATTGTTTCGTAACGCATAAGACTGATTAACAACTAAGCACTTTCATGCGTCGTCGCCTAGACTAGACATGATTCATCTGAGAGACTGATGCATTTCAGCGAACGCCTAACCAGCAATTCACACGCATTCGCAACTATTGCTTATACTTCTCGTAGAATTCACAGATTCTGTTCATGTACGCATTACGCATGCAAAACACACATCGTTTTGTTGCTGTTCCAGTTTTACAAATGTCCTGGATCGCAAATACAGCACCGAGTGTCTTATCACACATCTGCATCCAGAATGATTCCCCCAATTAAATCTCACTTATTACCCGCCTGCACGTCTCACCGAAATTTTGTAAATATTGAGTTATCTGCATCGATTATCGCCCCAAATCTTCTACTCCACAAGAGAACACGCTATTTATTTATTGTATATGTATATATATGAATATTTATATTGATAATGTTAAGTAGAGTTAGCTGAAGCCGATTTGATGCTAGTGATATCTCAGTGCGTTTGTATTTGAGCAATAAATAAACAATATGCTGATACGCGATTTGTTTGCGAAACTTGTTCGAACATGAATAAAATAATTTGTGATGTTTAACTTAGGCAAAAATACTTTCAGTGCTATGTATAAACGGTTGCCTATATTACTTTTTGTTGTAATAAAAGTTTCAATTTAATTCCTCGTAATTAACTAATTTCTCAGCCAATTTGAATGTATCATCACGCACCGAAGGCATTAAAATTACTTGATGTTCGGCCATTTGGTAATAAACATTCGACATGCGTAAACAACGATGACTACATACCATAAATCCCATTTTCATTCGAAAGTTGCTCTGCACTGAGAAAAATCGTCGTCTTGTGGGATTTTCTCCTGCTGGTAACCAACTTGGATCTGGACCCATTGAGTACAACCGCATCTACATCAATTTTGTTAGTTAGTCAGGACGTTAATTTAGCAAATTTTTGCACTTACATCATAAATGATTCCTCGAAATAATCGCAATGAAAGGGCTGTCAATGTGCACATTGAGAAAATCAGAAGGAGTAGCTTCGAGTGGATGTTGATATCATCGTAAATGAAAACCTCCCAAATTGTTAAAAATAAAATGATGAACTGAAATTAAAAGAGTGTAAGTTACACTATATGCAATCTGTCAAATGTGAAGCATTTAATTAATTTTTTACTTACAAAACTTATGTATGCTGCTATCGCCAACCAAATTCGCCATAATCTCCATGGTTCTACCTCATAGGAGTAAACGTAATCGTCGTTGAAGCGCGACCAGGTGAAGAAAACCTCCAGGCCGATCACAAACATACAAAATGCCATCAACACAGTATGTTGAATCTCAACCTCCAGGAATCGCTCCAAAAATGCGTCTATCGTGCGGCTCAGATGCACGAATACAAATCCAGTGCAAATGACGCACTGGCCAACAACGAGCAGGAAGAGATGACGACGGAAAAATGGCTGCACATTGCAGCATGTATCCGTAATCGTATGAAAGCTGTAGACTGCTTTCAATCCCACATAAAGCGTCAAAATCGCAATCCAAATAAATGCGAATACTGAGCCGAAAGGGACATTCGTCATGAAATCCGGGACGAGCGCGTAGAGCAGGGCATACTGTGATGAATGGAAGCAATCTGCATTGATGTTGTACTTTTCAATCGTACTGAAGATGCAGGTCTGTGTAGTCATGAAGATGATGACCAACCATATAACATGTAAAAGCATCACAGTGACCACACACTCTTGAGGTTCCATTTCCATCGGTTTCATCGTGCTCACCCAAATTAAAAAGGGGATTCTTTCGAATTTACTTCCGAAAGTCAGACTGCTCAATGAAAACTAAAAATTGAGAAAGTTACCCCTGAGTGTTATGCAACTGTATACACATTCGTGTGTTAATGGTTGCCTATAGCAAATTACCTCAATATTTCTGAATAAATCCAAAGAATAGAATTTGTATTCAGCCTTTGTTGAACGTCCCCGTTGCGAAATGATATACGCACAGAACAGCAACACTGGCACAAAGAGGAGTATCTGCATGCGTATCAGCAGACGATGGAGACGTCGAAATCCAATAAGTCCTAGAAACAGCACCAAAAACCATGTAATCGCACCAATGACATAGTACAAAATGCCTTCCAGGGATTGTTCATGGACATAGTCATTTTTGTACATCACATATCTGAATGCAAGCAGAAATGTAGTCAAAAAACATGAACTAGTTTGATATTTACCTGGTAATGTGTTCTGTTGCATAGCTTTCATAGCCTGTCCAACGGTGATGCTTCCTGGGGCAGAAGTCATTATGCGTCACGTTCGTTCCCAGAGGAATGCAGCTTTCGTTGAATTTTGTAGACTGTATGCATTGTGGCCATGGATGTTGTGGTTGAAGCATATGAACGGAAAGTCGCAAACTTGCGAATAAGATGGACGCTCTTCTCGCTTCGATGAAAACGTAGAGAATGAACATCACGAAGGACATACCTTTAAGTAAGGGCATCGCAGCGAAGAACTTCAGGTAGCAGAATCGTGCATATGATGCCAGAGTTAGTATGAACATCATCATTGGAGCGTCCAGTAGACAAATGCCGAGAAATCGCAGGAAAAATGCAGGGACTGGTCCGAATTTCACAATTAGATGCAGATCTCGTAGTTGGCAAATGATGTTCACCTCGTGGAAGAATAACATTGCGATGAACTCGTAGGATTTGAGTTGAATTGTCTCATCTCGACGTTCATACTGAAAAATTACAGATGATTCAGCAAAATGGCCGACTTGAAGTATAGGCAACCGAACATGCATGTCATGATTATTAGGGATAAAAATTATTTTTTTAAATTTACCTTGAATAAATTCTTCAACGATACCCAAACATATTGATGCCATTTCCTGTGACTTCTTCCTTGTTTGTTGAGCGGAACCATACATTTCATGGGATCCTCCAATTCTCGTTGAAGCTTCCTAACGACGATTCCTTGAAATATATCTCGCAGCAAAAGTTGTGCAGATCTTTCATTAACAGGTACCATCACTGAGCGTTTTGAGCAGCAATCGTAGAATGGACGCTTCACTTTAAATTTTGTTAGGTATTCATCGGTCAGAGATAATTGCTCGGTTCGTGCGCTATCCAGGTGTAAATTCAGCATCCTCCTGAATACTGTTACAGGGTCGTTGGCCTTGATGATTTTGTACTCAAAGCCTGTGAGTTTGCGAGTATGAGGCACTCGTCTGAGAAGCGTCCCCAGAGAGAGTTGACTCAAATTGAAAGCTATACCTCTTTCACGTTGATAACGACCACGCGATAGAATTTTCCGATAGGCTCGTGTCTGAGCAACGGGGACGCTCACCGAATCGTCGTCCAGAGAGTCCACATCGTCCTCCATGGTCATCTCATCAGCAAGGATATCAGCGAGGAACTGATCCGAAGGACGCAGCATGTCGCGCCAGATTTTGCGGCGGACATCTTGACTATGCGTTATAGAAGGTTGACTTTTCGCTGTTACGTATTCACTTGTATCTTCCTTCAGGGATAACTCCTGTTCAACTGATTTTTCAGTATTTTCTTTTACTGAAGATTGTTTCATTTGTCCATGAAGAAGTTCGTTATTAGTTGTTCGGTTTGAAACTGGCGGCGCCACATTCGTCGTTAGTTTGGGTTCATCACTCACCAGACGTTGGGGGCGCTCAGGTCGTTTATCAAGTTCAACTTCTTGCAAGTTTTTCCTGATCTTCGATTTTTCATCATTATTTTCGATGAGAAAAGTTGATTTTTTCAAAGGTTTCTCTTCATCTCGCAAATGAATGGACCCCTTTCGAAATAAATGCGATACATCTCCACTTGCTCGTTTCATTTTCGCTTCCTTCACTTCCAATTTGTCACCAATATTCTTCCTTGAAGGTTTACTAGTTACAGCTAATCGAACCAAGCTGGGACTTTTCAATTCCTGTTTGCCTTTGCTCGGACGCAAAATACTCTTGCGTGGCTTCTTCTGAGCGTCATGTACATGCACAGGGGACTCAAAATCAGCCTCCATGAAGCTATCAACTTCATCAGAATGAGCAAATGATGTTTTCTCATAAATTACAGAATCGTCCTGCGTGGACGTTCGAGGCATTGTTGTCGTTGTCGACGCCGTTTTCCTCCGCTTAAATACACTGAGGTCATGCACCTTGTCCAGCTCAATGTTGCTACTTGCTCGTAAATCATCTGAATCATCAATTCTAGTCTTGACATCATCCTGAGGCAGAGTATCAGCTCCTCCATCGGAAAGGCTCAAAATTAGGGCGTTGGTTGGGGTTGTCTCATCCGAGGCGAGGGATACAAGCTCGTAGATTAGATTTTCGAGGACTTCCAGTGAAGCAGCATCAGAGTCAACACAATCATCAACGATAACACTAATTGATTTCAACGTGGAGCATTCACTCACCTCGGTGACGTCGTCGTCGTCGCTTTCCACAAGATCTACGGGTTGTTTGATGGTAATTAGAGTTGGTTTATGTCGGAAGAGTTTTCGAAGACGATTCATGGTTTTTTGCCGGGTGATTTTTAGGTTATGGCTTGCAAATAAGGCTGTTCCGAATGCTGTCAAAGTCATTTAAAAATGGCCGCTGATGGTCCGATAGAGTTTGTTTACCTTTAGTGTCGTATAGTTTTCTTTGACTTTCTTAGTATTTTTCTACAAATTTTAATGGAACTGGGCAATAAATTAA
>JARJDZ010006051.1:0-22205 GCA_030264555.1 Aleochara sp. GC000083
TGTTTACAAAATACCTTAATAATTGCAACGAAATGTCCAACGGTGTCTAAAGTATATCCATCGTGCAATGGCGACGCTAGCCACACTGGCAGAATCTGCAAAAATAAAAATAATAACATATGCATTCACAAATTGAATACACCAAGAATAAATTGTTTACAAAATACCTTAATAACTGCAGCAAAATGTCCAATGCTGCCCAAAGTATCATGCAATGGCGATGCTAGCCACTCTCGGGGAATCTGCAAAAATAAAAGTAACAAGACATTCACATATTGAAGGTATAAAAAAGAATTGTTCACAAAAATCCTTCATATTTGCTGCACAGTGTCCAATGCTGCCTAAAATGCCACTATCATGTAATTGCGACTCCAGCCACACATGCCAATGCTCTAGAATTAAAAATAATAAGACATTTGTTCACATATTGAGTGTACAAAAATGAATTGTTCACAAAAAACCTTCATATTTGCTGCACAGTCTCCAACGCTGCCTAAAATGCCACTATCATGTAATGGCGACTCCAGCCACACATGCTAATGCTCTAGAATCAAAAATAATAAGACATTTGTTCACATATTGAGTTTACAAAAATGAATTGTTTGCAAAATACCTTCATATTTGCTGCACACATGCTGCCTAAAATTCCTCCATCATGTAATGGCGACTCCAGCCATACTCGCCGATACTCTAATAATAAAAATAACAAGACATTTGTTCACATATTGAGTTTACAAAAATGAATTGTTTGCAAAATACCTTCATATTTGCTGCACACATGCTGCCTAAAATTCCTCCATCATCTAATGGCGACTCCAGCCACACTCGCCAATTTCGAAGTTGTAGAGAAGTATCTAACAATATCATGAATAGAGTGTGAGTTTGAAAATTCCATCTAACAAAATTCTTAAAGCAAATCCATGGTCATTAGCACCATAGATGAAAGAAAGTATGATTAGCACTCGACATCTGCGTTGGGAAAATTATTCATCAAAAACTCAAAAACCGGATAACCTCGAAAATAAGTTCGGTACTAGCGCTCCCATTTGGCTGTGCGGCTAAAAATGAAACCACAGGCGTTAACTGTATTAAAAGGTTTGAAACTTCGCTAAGCTAAATTTGGCTACTTGACAAAAGGTGTCGCTAGTTGTTTTACAATATAAATTAACAAATTACAAAATTAACGATAACGAAATAATGAAAAAATGAACATGAATTAAATTTAATTTGTTTACAACTCGTGGCCAAGTTTTCTTTACAGCCATTCATTTACAATTGAATCTTAGCCTGTTTTTAAAAGACACCATTATGAAATATTGAAAATTCTTTTTTGTTTATTGTTTTACTCAGAGCGTGAAATATTACCAAGATTAACAAAACAGTAAAAGTTCTAGCAAAAGATGTAAATTCTAGATATCAAAAGTACACTTACAATTTGGGTGCTGGTCCAATGATTTGAAGTCCAAAATTTAGCAAGATCTCTAACAATAGTTGTAATCCTGTAACAATATAAAAAATAAGTATTTCCCAAAATATTATAAATACAGGACTAAAATGTTTATAAAATACCTTAAAGAGATGCAGCTGATGATTGAGGTTGAACCATGTCACATTTTAAGGGGCAGAGTAGTAATGATTTCATTATACATGATAGCGCTCAAAGTTCCTTGGACTTGTAGTGAAGTTCCCCACTATACTTAAAGATTCTGTAAGAAGAAATACATAGAGATACTGCTGTAGGAACTTACACCATCAATTTGGTACTTATTATCGTTGAAGATTCAAGTAACAAGAAAAATAATAAGGAATGCCTACTGAATTTATACAAATGAATTGGTGATGCAAGACCATGACAACTTGTAGATTTTGTAACGCTTTTTATTTGGACACTCCACTTCACTAAGAAAAAGGAAATGTAATTTTAAGCGGGATAGCAAGAAACATTATGCGAATCATGCATAAAACATCAGGCAGAGACAGTCTCTGCATCAGGCATTTTGTTTCAATATGTACATGATTTGACGAAAATCGCAAACAGCGCCCCCATTTTCTTGTGATAACCTTAATAAGTGTAATATAGAATTCGAGTTGAGCATAACTCATTAGGGGAGCTGTATGCATATGATGACGAAGTACCAGCAGAGCTTTAAATTCGGCAAGCAAATCTTCAATGTCATATGGGCAATATGTATAAAAAAAATGTTTATTAAAAGTGGTTGAAACTTACTGCAACGATAAGGTAGATTTAATTTCTGCTTGATTTTATAATGGCGACTCGTAGTTTGACCGAAGTGTTTATGTTGATGAGAAACAATGCCATACGAAATCGTAATACATATGCTGATCACAATCAGGTGAGGTTACTAGGAGTTTAAATTGTTTACCATAGCGACATAATTACACTATTTCCACTCGTGTAATCTAATTGTTGTCGTAGGAAAATGCCGAACGAATGCAACTCATATCGCTGAGTGATGTTGAGCAAGGTCTGGAACACAGAAATGAAACCTCAATTCCACCAACATGGACAGACCAATTGGAACAAGCCCAATATACAATATCCAGGCTTAAAACTAAAATAACTGAACTGAGATCATTACATTCCAGACATTTACACAGGCCTACATTTGATGAGAGCTCTGAAGATGAAGTCCTCATTGACAATTGCACAGCAGACATCACATCCATGTTTAATATTGTGCATCGACTCATTCAACAAATCAAGGGACACAGTTTTGAGGGCACCATAAAAGAGCGGCGCCTGACGGTAAACGTGATAAGATCACTGGCGTCCGCCCTTCAAGACCTTTCGGTGCAATTCCGCTCGACGCAGAACAGTTACTTGAAGCAAATACAAGGACGCGAGGAGAGATCACGGATTTACTTCGAAAATCCGGCATTGAATGATGACTACGATATGTTTAATAACGACGATGATATTGACGCGTATTTCGTGCGTTCGAGAGCCCCGAATGGCAGCCAAACGCAACAGCAATTGTTGTATTTGGAGGAGGAGAACACGCGAATGGCGCAGCAGCGCGAACAGGAAGTGAATAATATTGTCAAATCTATCCTGGATCTGAACGGGATTTTCAAGGAATTGGGCCAGATGGTCGCTGATCAGGGCACGATCCTTGATCGTATCGATTATAATATTGAACAATCACAAATTCAAGTTTACGAGGGCTTTAAACAATTGCAAAAGGCTGACGCTTATCAGCGAAAGAATCGCAAAATGTGCGCTATTCTCACACTGGGTGCTAGCGTGATTTTGCTGACCTTCATCCTAATTATTGTTAAGTCTTAAAATGTACGAACCGTGATCGATATTGTTAAACAACGCTAACTGCTAGTCATTTTATACTTATTTTAAATTCCTGCATTATTAACTTATTTGTTCATTGGCTGAAGATCAACAAATATTCATGCATTTTATTGTTGATAGTATAATCAGAGAAAATAAGGAATTTTAATTATGCATAATTGCATCCTCAGTAATAATCTTCATAATTTATTGCATCCCTGATTGCATAGGTCATTCCATGTCAAGGAACCGAAATTTTGATGAATTGTTGCCTGTACATATCAATAAGTTGAACATGTTAATCTGTGTATAAAGAAATTATCGCCAATCATCGGACTTTGTGAAATTCATTGGTCAGGATTTAGCTCAAATATTAGCTCTATTTTGTTTACAACTAATAAATAAGTAAACAATGTAAAGTACTTGGTTTTGACCTATATAAAAGTCATTTGATCACGATATTGTATGATCCCTCTGATTTGTAGTATAAAACCGGATTATTTTTATTGTTGAAACCAAATAATTGAACTATTTTAAAAGTTATGCGAGTATTTTATATTCCTGATTAAATAAAAACTGCGAATAATCATACTGACTCCAGGTCTCTAGGTCATGAGGACCTTATCCTCACAACGATTCTAAACAGACGCTTCGGGAGCGTAATCTAACCGATCTAAATCGATGCTAGGGTCGATTTCGGCTCCGGGTTCTAACGGATACACATGCAATTTGAGAGGTCCAGTAAGACCATACATTATTGTAGCGCGGAACGTCATGTCCGGTTGGTTCCATTCCAGCCGGAACTTCCGGATAACCTGCAACCCGTCACCATTAAAGCAATAAGGGAGCTGATAACAGGAAGGCCAAAACAATCAAGTTTCCCACTAACTTACCATTGCTACACTGATTTCCAGTTCCAAGTTTGCAATGCGTTTCCCAACGCACGAGCGAGGACCGAAACCAAACGGCAGGAACAAGTATTTGTTACAGTTTTTCATCGAAATCGCATCCTCGCAATCTCGGAGATGGCGCTCAGGGAGAAATTCCCGTGCACGCGGAATCCATTCGTCCGAATTGCACATGATGGCATTACCACCGAAGATTTCAACCTGGAAATCGGGGTTTTAAGTAGGGAAGGCTAATTGCATGTTTATCATTAGCGTCAAAGCATTGCTTACCCCTTTGGGTATACGATATCCGCCGAGGACCATGTCCTTCTCCGCCGTGCGGATGTTCCCCAAGGAAACGCCGTGCAGTCGGGCACTCTCCTTGATCACAGCGCGCAGATACTTGCACTTGTTGATAACTTCCGGCGTAATCGGCTGCTCAATATCGGGAATCACCTCCATCAACTCTTTTCGCAGCTTGTTCTGGGCACGTTTATGCTTTGCGAGCAAGTACAAAATGGCTCCAAGTGTTTTCGACGTCTATCAATCATACACAATCATTGTAACAATACTTCCAGGATCAATACAACTTACCGTGTCCACACCAGCCGCCAATGAGTCGAAAACCACCGTAATCGCAATCTTCTTATCAACTGCAAGGAACTTCTGCAGGATGCTTTTATCCTCGTCGCTGCTGAACGTCGTGCGGCGCATTTGCTTCGTGATTTCTTCGTCGATAAGGTTCATGTAGACGCTGAAATCATGTAATCGTCAGGTGGTAATTTCATTGCAAGAAATTCGAAATTACTCAGTTAGGAAATCCATGTGAGAGATGAATTCACGCCATAATGGAGTTGCTACGTATTTCCACACCGAGGGTCTCATATCCAACTCGTAGATGAGTTCGAACACGCGCATTGTGCTCGTGATGATTTTTTTCGTCTCGTCCGTGAGCTCGTCGTTCATCAATCCTGAAATCGAGCATTGATGAGTCGTTGCATTCGGAGTGTTCACCACATAATTACCAAAGCGACGATTGATGGCAACGTACGAAACCGATTCCAGCGTGTACTTGTTGATTTCGTTGATGAAATCATCCGGCATTTGCGGATCATTTGCGGCCAACCGCTCCATGCGGCTGACAAATTCGCGTGCAGCGACTTCAATCTTCGGAATGAACTCTTCACTGATGCGTGGCTGCATTAGAATTGGATTCACAGCTGTACGGATTTTAAACCACTCCTGCCCTTGCCTAAAAACAATAAAAACATAAAAACAAAATGTGAATATAGGCAACCCAATACATAAAGGATAACTGGCATTGCTGGTTGCATACATTAAAGTATCCTTGTAAAACAATTAACTTGGTTGTTTGTCTAGATGAAAATAACTTACGAAACGGGTAAACCGAGAGCATCCTTAAACAAATCCTTGCGCATAACCTTGCGATAGTGTGTAATCACGCCGAGGATATCCCTAATGGGCCAGTTACTCTCATTAATGTACATCTCATGGACGAGGCTCGGGTCGAACATGAAGACGGTATCGGGCCGACCGAGGACGCCACGCAGCACGCAGATTTTACCATAGGCATCGTACAAACTGCAAACAAATCAACATCATATATTTCGTAAATTCTCCAAATTTTGACTTACTATCTCTGAACGGCGAGCGAATCCTTGCGTTTCATGTTGCCTACGAGGAAGCGCCACGTATTTCCCAAGAGAGGCAGTGGTCGAGGTCCTGGCAGTTCGCTGTAGGGTTTCGCATCCTTCCAGGGAACACAGGAAGGCTTGCTGTTTGCTGAAGCGACGCGATTTACTTCGGGAAATGGCGTCGGAGACGCTTCTTGGGCGTCATCGATGAGCGTGGAAATGGCGGACGATGATAAGCACTTCTTGTGTTTCGCACTGCTCAGCAAACACTTTTGCTGGACGCGCAACATTGCAAATGTTATAGAAAAGTATCGATGCATTATGTTTTATATGCTGATAAGAAGATGGCAATTGAGGTCGCATTGTTAATTATAGGAAGATTTGCCCTAATTTGCAACTATGAAACTATGGATATACAAAATGGCGTCCCTGAGGACATGACGCAACTATTTTTTGCTTTTGTTTTCTTAATCAATGGTATTTGGAGGACAAATAATGCTTTTACAACAGCAATTACACGTAATGGACTTTTAGATGAATGGGGTATAAAACGAATGGCCGAAAAACATCTAAAAACGTTTGGTAAAGGTTATGTCATCGCCACCCACATACGTTGGGTAAATATTATTGGAGCACTCGACGTATTTGAACGTCGAGCTTGATTCGACTAATTGAGGCAATCAATAACTCTATACCTTGTAATTGAAACGGTTGTACTTTAATCTAACCTCCTTAGCATAACAATTATGAGGGTGTTGATCGGAATTGAGTAGCCTATCATTTCGCACTGATTACAATGGCCTTTTGACTACGCCGAGTGGTATTCAAGCATCAGCTTGTCTGACATTTCAGTCCAGTATTGCTGATAAGATTTCCATAAGCATTCGCTTTCAGTGATTTGCATAATCGACCGATTGGGAGCCATTACGAGTCGATTACTTGAAGAACCGTTGGCTTTTGCGGCTATTGTCAACATGTGCCTGAATTTAAATGATAATAAGATGGCGAACTCGCGGAATAACAGTTTAGCAACTAATTTATACAATCTTAGTATCTAATATGTTGTTAGATTCGGATCCAAGTAGTATCGAAGATGCGTAGGTAGGTCATTGTAGTAAAAATACGTTGCAAGATTTCGCAGTCCATTACGAAGCTTCTTTTTGAGTAATTTCACCTAAAACATACAATTTCAGAATCATAATTGTACAGTTTATGTATCTACTAACCGGTAGAAGTCCGTTCAGGTTTTTGATCTTCAATGGTGTCCACTTGGAAGCTCGATCTTCAGACATATTGTCACTCACCAAAATGGAAACTTATCTCAGCTTGATAAACGTTGCTGTCAACTATTGTCAGTGTAATGAATATGCATTTTCAGGGAGCAGTGTCAACCATCCTCGGGCTGCTTGCTATCTGCGAGATATGGGAAGCCTAACAAGTCTTAATGAATAAACAAGGCAATTGTTGTTCATGTGGGATGGATTGGTAAATTGCTCACTCGCTTTCAATGTTGTTATGATGGCTAATCTACTGCATGCGCGATAGGCATACAAAGAATGCTGGAATTTGTTTTACTTGCAATGTTTATCAACGATCGAATAAATTGTCAACTTTAGATAAGAATCGCTTGTGATGATAACAAAATCATAATTCGATTTTAATGTTATTCCCTAGATATTTAAGTAGATGATAAGAAATATTACATGGATGAAATATATTAGTTTTCAAGTTTACTGCAAGAAAGTTTCTATGAAGTTCTTCATGAAATTTTGATTTTCTGTATGATTAATTAAAGCCAAATTTCTCATAAAATAATTGCATAACAAAATGTCTTTTGAAGGAGTAATTAATCAGTTGCAAAATTAAGCAAATTACTCCTAATTTAAATAAGTGCTTTCTGAAAAACAAGCAAATAATTAAACATGTTTTGAAATTCGTTTTCTAAGTGAATATTTATCAAAAACTTTGATATGCAAATCGCTAACCTAGAAACGTTGGAGAAAGGCAAAAAATCTGCTTGTTAAATATGAAAATGAATTTCAAATTGAATGCACATTACGTGCAAATAAGTGCAAATCACGTGAAATGCGAAATAAATGAGAAATCGCGCCATTCGCATCAGAATATTAATCGCAACAACAGCGAGCAAGATGAAACCGCAGCCATTCTTTCTCCTGAACAAACCAAATTGAAGCAGATTTAATATCTCTACGTGTAATTGCATCCAGAATAGCAATCACTCATCCACGGAAAAAGGACAAAATGCGGAGATGCGAAAAAAGTGCGCACGTTAGAAATTAATGGCGCATAATCCATGCACGAGTACTTTCTTCTCGATTGTTACGTTTTAGTTTACGAGGTTGTACTTCTTCTTCATTACTATATTACGAGTTGGCTATTATATGGTTATGTTCATGATGGTACAATAGAAATTATATAACCGTGAAGGCAGGAAATTCTTTTTTGCTGCGTCCCAAAAGCGACCAAATTTACTGTCTTTTTAGCAGTGCAATAAACATGGCAATTTGCAATCAAAATGATTGTAATCCACGATGGATAGCCCCAATTTGGTTAATGTCCAGCGAAACTTAATTTCGTTAATTTTGGCTAATGCAAACCGGATATAAAACTTTAACAACCACAGAATTCTTGAGGGAGTTCTTCCATATATTTCTTTCTATAATTGAAAATCAGCATAGACTGGAATTTCCGCAGGAAGAAATCGCAGGCTATTTGCTACGCTTTTCGGAACGAAACTACGAGTTCCGGTTAATTATCAAAGTTGCAAAGAAAAACGCGGTGAGTTTCCCGTTAATTCAGCAGCGTTGCCCTTAATTTGCCTGCCATTTTTTCGTCGCGCCAACAAAGAAGACTTTATTCTAGTTGAAGAATGCGGCAGTTTTTTTACACTTTATGATTCATAACTATGCCAACTCGATTTCGGTCGTCGCGGAAAAATGCGAAGGGACTTGATGACTCCGCACAAAAAGCGCCAATCAAAATATAGAGCTCGAAGAAATTAAGTCGTAACTCATTTTTGCTCGTTAGCGAATTTGCGAATGGATATAATGATAATAATCGCACCGTTGGATGATAATCGCATAAAAATTGTGACCGTGCGCTACTGGAAAGTCAAGCAGGCTGACAAATCCTGCTGGGAGTTTATGGGCACTAGTTGCATTCTTGCGCGCGACGCAAATACGGTTAATTACTTAATAATGACCGTGTAATATAAGGTAAGTGCCGAAAACGAGACCTTAATTTCCGGAAGGGGCCAGGAACAAAGTCGCGCTGGAAAAAGAAGTCTGCGCTGCTTCTAATTGCAATGTTCGCGTTCTCTTGAGGAGAATTAATTAAGTGACACAGATTAACGTCAAGCGTAATGCACTGCGCTCTACAACAATAATATCCCATAAAATTATTTGGTGTTTTAATTTCTTTACGGGACTCTAAAGTTTCAGATGGGAAAAACACTCCAAACATTTCTGTCGCATTAAATGATTCCAGAAGTCACATTATAAAGGAACGACTAAACAATTTGTTTTTGTGAAGTTTCAACAAAAGATTTTCACGAACAAGGACTCAATATAAATCATCCTACATCATTAAGCTTAAAGTTATTGTTTAAACAAAGAAATTCCACTCGTGTTAGTATGTTACTTATAACTTACTTATAACAAAAATTAGTGAAAGATTGGAAAAAGTCATTATTTGATTTCGATTGATTCATCCAACATAACTGAGATTATTTTTTGTTTCAACTTCAAGAAATTCCTCAAAATGTGTGTCAGTAAAGATATCATTAGTAAAATTACAACAAACCTAGAAGAATCAAGAATTACTCAATTTGAGAAAGAAAATGAAATATTACATTACTCAAAAACAAAATTCGGACAATTAAAATTGCCTAATTAATATAAAAAAAACCTCAACCATTTAGTTTCGCAAAACTTATAAATCTACAAATTAAAACCCAAATACTACAAACAGAATTATATAACTCAGCCAAACGAGGATTTCATGCTCCAAGACTTCAAAATTGAACCGCATTACAGAACACCTCAAACGATTTTCATTCTTTGGATTGTTTATAAATGCAGTAAGTTGTAAGTACTCAATCAAGATGTAATTGAAATCAAGTGTACCGAGTGACGCTTCCAAACAAAATGTAACGCGATGCGATCGAGCCAAATGACGAGGTGCGCGTCGTCGAAGCTATGCAGGTCCCGTTAGCCCCTTCAAACCGATCTTGGAGCGCGCAAGAAGACAACAAACGAGCGCCGTGGAAATAACGATATTGGTCGCATCGCGATCGCCATCACCATCGTCGTCGTTGTCGTGGTGCACACCACGTAAATAGACGCACCGATCGACGACAAACGATACTCGCGCGCAAGAAGTTCACCGTCGACGGTGTTGTCCATCACCTCTCAGTCGGGTGCTTCACGAAGCATCATTTGATCCGCGACCGCATTAATTAATCAGCGCCGAAGAAGTTTGCACAATTTGATGCGTTTGCCGATCTCTGGTTTTCACGTCGAGTTCGACAAAGTTGGGTGTATTGTTGGAGTTGCAACGCGGTGTGTTTTTGGGGAATAGAATCGAGGAGTTTCCCAGCGCAGTGCACCACTCAAATCATCCAGGAAGGATTCCTGTAATCATGAAGTGGATTAACCAATATTTGGTTTGTACATTTTCCCAATTACGCCAAAGTTGGTGCGATTCGAAAAGGTCAAATTAACGAATTGGACGAACAAATGCATCATGATGTACCGTAATATTGTTTATAATAAAACGGTATAATATTAAAATTGTTAACACGATTGTGACGCAATCGATAGCCAAATAAAACGTCGATTTATTAGCATGAGACACGCGAAAAGAATTTATGAACAATGCGAACAGTTATTGCAGTTGTTTGTCTATTCATTAGCGACTTTTCGGTTCAATGGTCGTTGCCATTTATGGATGTTATCATTAATTACAAAAAATCTACATTGTTTCACTAGCCATGGTTAAATGAAATTGTTAGTTTTGTTGCATACCAATTAAATTTGATATTTGAACAGGGAATTTTCCGGTGCAAGTAATTTTTCATTAACTTTCAGCTACATAATTAAATTTCCAGTCCGCGATCATTATTGCACCATATTTTTTGCCCTGTAACGTTTTTACTCGTTTTTTTTGCAATTAACCCAACAAAATTGCGTTTTGTCATAATATTTGGCAAGAAACCAATGAAGTGAAGCAACAAATGGCACTCTGTCAGCGTGCAAATGCGACTAATGTGAGTTACGTGTCCGAAATCTAAAGAAATAGTTGGCGCTGACTCGGACGCAACCTAATAAGACAATTAATGCCCTCGGAGAGCGCAGTGAGACCTAGTTTCAAGAACGAAGGTCAGTTTGCGACCTTCACGCGTAAACGTGACGCCAAGAGGTGAATGAACACCGGCCCAAACAACTCTCCGCCTGATTTCCCGTTCGTGTCCACAGCACGCTCATATGCGCCTGGGAGAAATTGATTAAAAACGGCAGACAACTGCGTTATGAATGGACGCGGATGATTCCAGCCGACGAGGCGTCATTGACGCGACGCCGATCGAATGGGATGGAATCGTATCGGACGTTTATGCAAATGTTCGCGGTGCGCGTTCAAAGAATCCGACGTCCCGTTAAAACGCTACGGTACAATCCGAGGCGTACAATGCGTGCGCCAGGCGAGTAACGACCCGCATTCGCTTTGCAGGTTGTCACGCTTCAGCTAGTGCTCGCCGCCGCCCTGCTGAGCATCGCCGCCGCCCGGGAGAAGGTGCCCCAGGTCGAAGATGAGGGCAAAGAGTTCAAGGAGCCGCTGCCACAGCCCTCGGCTGCGTCGCTCGCAGCTGCTGGGTCTGCCAGCTCGGAGGAGCCTCCTGAAGGGTACTACGCTTTCGTCGAGAGTCCGAATGCGGAGCCACCACGTGTGCGACCGCCTCCGTATACGTTTACGCCCGTGGAATGTCGCGACGATGATGATCGCAGCCCGCATGTCTCGCCGTATAATTTGTGCGGTGATTTGAATAAGGGAACGATCCCACGCAATCCCATGCGGCAGAATGTTCTCGGGACGGCGTATCCCTTGTAAGTATCTACTCGCTGGAGATGACCCCCAGGTATCAGCTGGGTAAACTTGCATACTAATGCATCCCAGATGCCTAGAAACCAAATAAATTAAAGTCTTACTGCATAGTAGACGATGATTTGCAGGGATTCCTCAGATTGTTCACCAATAATTGAATTTTTCCAGTTTCCACGACGTTCTTTCACAATATTTTCGCCCTTTGTTAGAGATCCATTAGCGCCATCTGCTTTTTTTCGCACTTTCCGTAATATATGCATCCTCATTCCGGAATATCTTGCCTTTCATGGTTCCAACTAGAAAATATAGATAATGTACCTTCTGAACGTTACTTTGAGGGCAAATAATCTCACCTATTTCCATTCTAGCGAGCTGATCCGCAACATGACGCTGAAATATCTCAGCCGCACGCTGCCCATCCTCAAGGCGGATGAAACACTACCAAAGGTTGCTCAACTGCAAGACGACCTCGTTTCACAAAATACGTACGTACAATCACTGAAAACACGACTAACAAACACCACAAATGTTCCGGTTGTAATTCACTGCGCTGCACTTGACCTTAACCTCCAATTTGCTGCACTGATCTTTATCTCACGCCGCAGGGGGCGCTTCAATCAGTACTACGAAACAAGACGTCAGTACATCTAGTTTCGCTGTCCATGATACTAATAATTTCGAAATTGCAATTTTAGAATTTCACCTTATCAAGCATCGGATCGTGTTAAACGCCAAGCACCGACCCAATCAGACGACGACGACGCCCAGCGTAAGGGTAAGAAGTTCTGCGACCAAGGCGGCGTTTTCTGCATGCTCTACAAAGCGATCAACGGAGAGAATCCGTTGCCATCAGGGAACCCTGCTGTCCATTTACCCATCGAACGACGTGATGATATCCCACCGCAGAACCCGCTGCCACGGTATGAGGGACCTCCGACCCCATGCCCCGCTAAAGTGGAGTACGCAACACCCGTGTTCGCTAAAAACTACCAGGGCATTTGGCGCTACGTGGTGCAGATCCCGTACGAGGGCTACTTCACCCAGACGGTCGAGGTCACCAGGTACACTGCACCTTTGTGAGCGTGTAATCGCCGCTCATAAATCTCCCTAGGGAAAAAACTCATGCCTTTGTGTGTCCACAGATGCCTGCAATCGCGCTGTCATTACCTGGATGGCGGGTGTTTGTCATCCCCGCGCTGGTCGAGTTTATTAGTCGCCGAGATTTATTACCCGGACACGGTGCTCAGCAATCCGGATGTAGGTAATCCGCCGCGCAGTCCGGTCGCTGCCTCGCAGCCGCCCTCCGTGCAGGACTTCCAGGTGAGGTCGCAATCATCACCGTTCAGCGTATTCATTGCCTCTCGTTGCAGAACTATCAGCAGTACTTGCATAAACGCGCCGGGCTGCAAGCGGCGCCTTTGGACGCGATAACGACGACGCCGAAGCCGACGCACTGCGACGGCGTCGACAATCTCGGCTGCTTCCAGGTGCGCCTCTACTACGACTGGTTCCTCATTCCCGGCTCGTGCAAATGCTGGCGGCCGGACTACTTCAACAAGTACGTGCGGAGGAAAGGCCAGGGCCAGGAGCTGTGAGCAATGATGCACACGGCATGATGAGTTAGTTTGGACGCGCGCGTAAATCACCGCCCGTCAGATTGTAACATACATAGATTTGAGTATGCATATATTCAGCTAATCTACGCGTCGCGTTCGAGGAATTAATTAATTTAAGCGCTAGGAATTAATTCGGCAAGCCGTGGATTATGTAGATTTTCAATATGCGTATCTTAAGACTGTTTTTATTTTATGCGTTCGGTGTGCACTCGAAGCAATATTCATTGCAATTGTTTTTTTATGCGTTGCACTCGTGTGATTGATGATCCGAAGTTTTGTATATCAATGTTGCTTTGATTGGACTTTTATTCATTAGAGCTCTCTGCAGACGACAGATAATTAATCGTTAAATGACAAATGAGTTTATTATGTTCACAATTACTCTCTTAAATGCTGACTTCATTTTCTATGGTACTTAAAAGTCATCATTGAAATGAAGTTATCCTTTAGCTCTATTCTCATTGTCAGCATAATCTATAACTCTATTATCTCAACCCCAAGATGGTTTCCAAGATATTAACACTTCCTTCGCATTCTCGGCCTTCTGCCAGCACTTATAATCCGTTTGGAGCCTAGGGGCGCATAACAAATGCCAGCTTTCTCCGCCAAATCCTAAATCGAAACGAATACATCTCTAAGATGTTCTTGGGATTTTCCCGCTATCTGTAAGGGTTATAATTCGTGAACGTTCAATCGTCACCATCGCATCGTTCCACTTGCGTGGATTTTCACGCAGGACTCTTCCCCGAGCGTTTGTCCTGCGGGTTGTTGAAAGACGGAAGGGAGCTGCCTGGAAACCATTTCCTTGCGTTGGAAACCGGACGATATGCTCTCAGCGTTGTCCTTCAGCGACGTAATTCACTTTTCCCAAAGTGTCACCAGTGTCAGGCATGAGAGACTCACACGATTTCACTCTCGATTAAATTATCTGATGGCTCTCATACGGTTTGTGTAGCTTTAAATGTCCTGTTCCTCCTGGAAGAGGTTCTACCTTGAAAGGAAGCAACTGCAAATTCGACTTTTATTTAATTTTTTCGTAATTAGATTTGCAGCTAAGAGAAATTACTATACAAGAAAAGAAAAGGATAATTCAATTAACGGTCGATTTGGTAGGCAACCAAATATATACACTATACCATAGAAGTATCCTTGGCTGCCTATAACAAAATGATTTTCAAACTTTTTTGGGAGTTTTTGTGTGCATTATTTATCTTAATTTATGTATCTGATTACATATCTCAGCATGAAATGTGTGTTGACCAAGCCATCTTGAAAACAGCGTGCTGTGTACAAGGATAATTCCTCTGGGAACCTGTTATGTGTTTAGGAACCATGCCCCATCCCATGCTGGGTAATTTTCGGTGTACTGATTACTATCCTGGGCTTTGTTCAACTATCTACTAGTTTGTGCTGTTCTAAAGCACGTATCGTGATCGTTTGCTTCATCCTGTTCGCTAACAGGTATTAAATTCATGTAGAAGAGTCCTGCTGGGACAGCTAATATCCAGGATGGAGTTGGAAAAGATTTTGGTATGAATTACATCATCATTTTTTTGGCATCTAGCATACAAATTAAATTTTGATGTCTTGAGGGAATTTGAAAAAGTGAAACATTTTGACATATTCGAATCATGAATTCTGTGAACCATCCAAATCACCAAAAACATTAAACTCGTGTTAAACAATATTCAACACGACGTGACTTATCGATTCGCCCACTCATAAAATTATTATTTCCAGTCACGTTCGATTTCTTTGCAATCGTTCGTTCAACACAACTCTCACAAGAACTAAAACGAAATTCACGAAAGATATCATCGATGGATCCCTTCAGGATTCACAATTTTTAGTCGACTTTTTAAACTTCAATTTCTGCAGGTCTGTAAGTGTAAATTATGCAACCTTCAATTCATATGAACAGCGCGAATTTCCAAGGATAATGGCGCATAAAGGATAACTACTCGTTGGGGATAAACATTAGGGGTTATAAGAACGAGTATGTTGTTCTTCTTGGGTCTTACTGTTGCTTATTGTTTCGGATATCTTGAGTATAAGCTATTAAAACTTACCTGCCTCGAGTTTCTTCTTGTAGTAATATTATTTTAATGCGCGGGATTTACAACATTGGAGCATTATCCTTAACGATCTCGACGTTTGGCTTTTGTACGCAAGTGCACAGGGCATTAAACAACTTTAATACAATTCGGTTAACGTCGCTGACATCTGAGCGTATTATCGGTTTGATTAAGAGTTGAAAAAATTGTGCAAAAAGTCGTCTCAATATCACGAAAAAAAAAAGTTTTCTTATCGATGGGTGTAAATGTTTTCTGCACATTGCATTTCTCCGTTGAAGAAGTCTCGTGGAACGTGAAGGGATGTAATGATGTGAAAGGAAATGAAATTTCATTTCAAGATGTGAAATCGATACTATAAGGATAGTACTTTGCTCTGAAATTATCAATTTCTTATCTTTTTCGCATTGAAGTATCGTATGGTCCTGATTGGTTTTTGATCTAACCTACAAGAAAAAAATAGTCAAAATAAACTTTTAAACCATCGTTGTATGAAAAAAAGTACTTTTTAAAAAGGATAATTTGAAATCAATGTATTACATTTTGGTTGATAGATGTCACTAGACTATAAAAATATAGTTTTAGCCATTCAAGTAACATTGTCCTGATTGATTTTTAAATTTACTTACAAAAGAATATAGTTAAAATTGAATTTTAGATTATCTCTATTTGAAAAAAGTACAATTAAAAATGGATAATCCTTAAAATTCATGTATTTTATTTTAGTTGATAGATGTCACTAGTCTACATTTCAAAGGATCTGAAGGATTTGTTGGATGTACAGGAAACTTTGCAATGAACCAAGAAAGTTATGAGTTCTATCTAAATTTAGTTGCAAGTTGTTGGATTTCTAGACAATTAAACTTTTAGGTTTCAAAAATTTTCATATCTCCGAAACTACTGAACCGATTTGAATGATTCAAAGGGCATTTAGAGTAATTTGACGAAAAAATAACATTGGTCATAGTCCCGAAATTGTGCGAGACTCGCAAATACCCGAACTTGAAAAATGGGATCCTGAAAATGTAAAATTTTCGCTTTTTTTCGCGTCTTTAACTGCGTATAACTTTTAAACGGCTGGACCAATTAAACTACAAAAAACNTCACCGTAAGAAATGGGCCGCCCGCGTCCCAAGTTGGTCGGGATTTTTTCTCAATTTCATCTGTGTATTTCTTGGGCACCCCAAGAGAAAAGTATATGTTATTATGCATCGTTGAAAAGGTCTTGAAATTGTCTATAACTTCCCAGAATTTGGTACGAATCTGTACATGCAAACAATTTTTGCTGGGCCTCAAACTTGGTGAGATAAAACCAAACAAAACTAACTTAAAATTTACAAACTCAGCCAAAGATCCCAAACAATAATTTACGAAAATGTCAGAAAATGATAAATTCCCTAAAGTTGAAGAAGAAAAATGTTCCCTGNTGCGACCCCAGGTCACCGTAAGAAATGGGCCGCCCGCGTCCCAAGTTGGTCGGGATTTTTTCTCAATTTCATCTGTGTATTTCTTGGGCACCCCAAGAGAAAAGTATATGGTATTATACATCGTTGAAAAGGTCTTGAAATTGTCTATAACTTGCCACAATTTGCTACTAATCTGTAAATGCAAACAATTTTAACTGGGCCTCAAAGTTGGACTGCATTTTTTGCCAAATTTAGGGAAAGCCAAAAGTTAGACTTTCTGTAAAGTTTCTACGGCTCAACGCTCTTCAAGTAGACTACCAGATTTCAGAAAGAGTAAAGAACCTTGCAAAGAAAAGTCTATGGTTTCGTTGCGCGCGTTTTCCTTGAGCAGTGAACGCTCAATGCCGGTTGATTTTCTTGTTTTTGTTGTACTTCCGTTGTTACTTCTTTTGCCGGCGTCTTCGATTGCATCGGTGATGTATACAAAGTCATACGTTAGAATGTAAATACAAAAAGGAATTTCTAGGTTCCCTTGCTTGCAGCGTCGCATCGCGCATCGTCTACAACTGTTAAATTATTCTTTTTCCGAGTTTGCAATGCCGGCGCTCCCATCGCCTGACTGGTAAGGGTGCATAGGATTGTGTTGCGCTGCTGGTGAAATACTTACATGCCCGACAGAGCGCAAGCATTAGCGCTCCGAAAAGAAACGTAATTCTATAGCTGAGGAGAAATTTGCTCGCGATGCGCGGTATCGTTAGCCGCGCGCAGATGTCCGCCGATGACAATGCCGACAGGCTGAACGCCGCCTCCGATAGACTCAGTCCCGAGTCGAGCAGATGGAGTGGGAACAGCATGCTGAATGCGATGCTCGATGTATGCACAATAGATAAGCCTATTATGATATGAACAAATATGCCGTCTTTGAGCAGCGCCAGATCCAGCGTCCCCGCGATCCTCTTGAGCAGCACCATCATTGTCGTGCTATTATCTGCAATGAAGAAAGAAGAAGTTGATGCGCTTGTAAACATCCCACGCAAATTTTTATCACTGGATGATAATGTCTTCTCGATCACCTCTCCTCTGACGGTTGACCACAAATACAGTAAATCAGAACGAAATATCTTATTTTGTATTCCCCTTGTATTTTCTTTCACTGAGTTACAACGAAATCTTTCTATAATTGTAGCTGGTTTTTCATTAAATAATTGATATTTGAATTAGCTTTCATGTTCCGAAAATAATGAATTCCAAATGACTGAGTTGTACATAAATTTCAGCAAAAATAATTCTGGAAATCCTATTAGGTGTTAGTTTTGTTTACGTGCGCAATGTATCCTAAAAATAATTTCTTGATTCCCTTCATGCGCATTAAATTTTTACGGTGAAATTCATGTCCGGTTGTACTACAATCCACCAGTTGAGAACTTTCGGGAGGTGCATGGTCCATTAACAAGTTACAACTAGCAGTAAAAATAAATAAGAAGGCCTGAGCTAGTCCATAAAATAAAAAAAGAACTGTGCGAAGATTTTTTCGCGTGAACCTTGGGAATGCGTGTACGTTAAACCTAAACCTGAGAAATCTTATTAACAACTTCTTTGGCAACATAATTAAATAAGGGTTGCCCATCTCTGAACATCTAGCCCGATGGGGAACCCTCACATCTTCACCTCTGCCGCCCCCCTGCTTCTCCAACTGAACTGTTTTCTCGCTGGTGGCCTTATTCTTATTCAAGACGTTATCATGTCAGTGCTCATTTCTTCATTTCATTTTCACTCGATGTATTTACATTTCTTCGGTGGGCGCTCGCTCGTTCATTGCCTTCGGAGGCGGCACTTGCCAAACAGACAAGCGGCCGCGCGGCTCTCGTCTATTTCGGGCGAATGAAATAAAAACAATGCGGCATCGCGCTTATTAAATTTTTAGTTTATTAAAGTTGAAAGTTTTGAATACAAAGCAGGAGCAGCTCGTTTGAATGCACACATTTTATTCATGACCATTATCTGCTAATGGTATTCGGATAAACCAGCCAACATCTCCTCACACATACACCCCCATTGCGGGGGCGCGTACTGGGTGACCCTTCGAGCAATAAAGAACGATGGCGCTGTTGTTGTTGTTGTTCTTGGCGTGTCTGAGCTTTTGTTCGGAAGTTTAAGCCAGAACGCAAGAAGAGCACCAGCTTTTCGCTTCGCGTACAGTTGGGAGGACACGATGTACTATTGTAATTACAATTAGAAATGGACTGCATGGGTGTTGAACTGCAAGTACAATAAGAATGAGTGGATAAAAACGGAGCGTGTTTGTAATGTGAAATAACCCAGATCGAAGCAAGCAAAAATAATTGAAGTTGCATGCAATATTATGTGAATTATTCATTAAAGTGTTTTATAATATTGCAACGGTTTATGTTTCTTCATTTTTTGTCCCTTCTTTCGCGTTTTCCGGGCCGTCGTTTTTTGCGCGGTGAAAAGGGATCTATTACTTTCGGGGTTGTTTGCCGCATCGAAATACATGCATATGAGGATGTTTTATGTTGAAATTTTTTGGTTGGTCTGTTTTGATGTATGAAATATTTCTTTGATATCGACAATATGAAAAGCCCCACATTGCTATACAAGCTGCCGCCTCCACCATCCTGGCATTCTCCGGTCGAGATGATTTACTGCGAATGTATGATAGAGTTCGACTCGGACTTAAACGAAAAATACAAATTTCTTTCGCCTTCTTTGTTTTTGTTTCATCCTTTCTATGGGTTTTTATTTTATTTATAGTCATTTAGCAGGAAATGAAGCTTTTCATGTAGAGGCTAATTAATGTTATAATGATTCAAACAGAACTGCGCAAACCATGGAATTCTAAGCTTTAAACCGGTGGTTCTCAACCTTGTTATTGTCGCGGCACAATTTTATCGTTTTCAAAATTTGGCGGTACCTTTTTTAATTTTGCGGCATACAAAAGTGCGTGGTAGGTGGGGCGGTTGAGAATCACNCCACATACTAAAGTTGACCAAAGGCTGATACCTTGAAGGTTGTTCTACTACGGCAACTATCAGACTAAAGACTAAAGGTTCTTAAGCTGCTCCCGGCTTTAGGGCGACAAGAGGGAAGGTTTAAGGCGGGTGCTCTAGCTTCCTGTCCTATTTCTGTTTTTGCCCTACGTTATGCTCCCATTTCCTAGGTACTTCTCCTCCAATTAGAAGTTAGTGGACGTAATCCTGTTTCCACAAAAATTAAACTTTCATGTCATTCTTTTTTCCTCTCTCCTAAACCTAGGCAATCAACGATGACAGCCCTACATGAGTGAAACTTTCTGTGGAACAAAGTTTTCAACTAAAATAATGCGGACTCATTGAATTTACAAACTTCATAGTATGTTACCATAAAAATTACGCCGGCACATTTCCTCTTGCCATTTTTTTCTTCCTCCGGCATAGGCGTCTGGCTTCCCGCAGTGGTCTCACCTCATTTCGCTTCCTTCCTTTTTGGAATTTCCTCTGAAACGTGAAGCGCTCCCCGCACTGCAATGGGAACACGTTCGACTGGGCATGGCGCGGCCGGCGCTATTGTAAATGCACACTTTGTATGCAATGGAAGCGGTCCCTGAGCGTATCCCGTCCGCCAGCCGCCACCATCGCCTGTTAGAAGGCAGCGTATGCCATCAAGAAATCGGGCCGGGCGCATTTTATATGCTCGCAATACGCAAACGTGCAGCGGGCACATAAAAAAAGCAACGAACGCGCCCCCCGCGACTGAGTTGTGTTGTGTGTTACGTGCATTCTAAAACAATTTCAGACGCTCACTCCGCCGCCCCCGCACACACCACTCGCCCATCCTGGGGGTTCAGTCGGTTTTGTTGGGAAATTAGAAACGCTGCCGGTGACGTATGGACGGCTGGGATTTAGCCACCTCGTAACTAACAGGCTGTCCCCTCGGTGGGGCCGGCGTCGGGGGCGGCAATTAAGTCTGCATGATATTTCACTGAACCTTGTCATGCTTTAAATTCTAATGGTCAAACGGCGGAGTGAAATGCCGACATCGAGAAACACCCAATATATTCATGCAATATTTAAAGGAGTGATTGTCCTGAAGGACGATTTGCGAGTTGTTGCGAAGTGCTCCTCGGGACTGCAATGCAGCGAGATTAAGCAACGACGTAACATTTACATTTCGTCGTTTTGCGTCGTGCTGAATCATGAATCGTCGGCGGCAGAACTGGAGCAGCGTTCCTAAAAGTTAATTTCGGCGTTTCCCTTTACCCTCTCGTGCACCCCTCCAACCTCTGTCTGTCATCGTTTGCAATGTGGCAATCGCCCGAAGAGCGGGTGATTACGAGTATTGCCGCCCCAGCTAAGAACCCACCATTCGCATCCCAGAGGAAGCGCATGATTTTTTCCCTTCATGTTCAACTTTATAATACGTCATGTCAACCGTTATCTCGAGCGCGGGACTATAAGCGGCGATTAACTGGTGATAAAATGCTGTTGCGCTCCGTGGGACCATCAAGGACCTGGGAGTTGCTCATTTTTCCAAGAGGCGCAAAGAGGTTCTAAAGAGGGCGAATCCTGTAAATCCTCCGAGTCCTTGGAACCGCTCTTTCGCGTTTTATTATTTATCATCAGCAAGTACTTGAGAGGGGGCCTTCAAGAAGGGGCATAAAATCTTATTCACTTCGTAGTCACTAATTTTGGGCGAGTTAATTGACTCGAAACGATGCGCTGATTTGAATAATCGACCGGAGCCGACGGTTGCGTGGAATATCAAAAAAGACAAATAGCCCATTAGATGTTTAATGCATCATGGGGCGGAAGTGCGCCGGCATCAATTACTTAAACGAATTCAATTTCACGTGGCTGTAAGTTGTGTGTCGGTGGAGGCGGCTGCGGGTGGGCACACGATGCGAGCCGACGTATAACATAATATCTCTCCGCGGAGTCGAACTCTTTGTGGGCACTTTGTCGAAGTTAAAATCAATAGGCGCTTGCTCCAGTGCAGTCACGCTACCTGCGAGCGCCCCACGACCGCCCCCATACACGTTCCGCTCGCTACACACGCGGCCACCTCAGTGGCGGTCCGACTCGATGGTCGTGCACACACAACAGAGCGCGCCGCCGCCACCGCCGCCACCCTCGTGAAGACTCGCACGGA
>JARJDZ010006053.1:0-17822 GCA_030264555.1 Aleochara sp. GC000083
AGGAATGAGAAGTGAGGCAAAGAAGCGACGAACCGTGTCGACTTTGCAACTGCAAATTGTTTGCGTTTTAACGCTCGTTTAGATTAATTACACATGACACCTAATTAAAAATTAACTCTCAAACATACAAGTGCAAAAAATATTCGCATAAGAAAATCATTTCATTAAAGGTATGGAATTATTTTGTGGATGTTTGTGATGTCTTTTCTTGGAGTGAATAATGATGTCAACGAATGTGATAATTCGACGCTTGTTGTTATGAAATGAGGCTGAGCTTAATTGTCTAAACAGAGACGTTTTGATTGAAGGCGGACATTTGTTGTTGTGCGCCAGCAGAGATGGTGCAGCAATTGTAATTGTTCGGACGGACGGAAGAATGCTGTTTCATGGAAATGTTGGTAAACTTGCAGCCTTGCAGTAATTTATTTAAGTAACTTTGGCAACTGTTCAACTTTTCGAGTATTATTATGCGTCCGAGGAGTTCAACGCTTGTGCACTGGATGAGAAATTATTTCTATGTTATTCGATGCGACAATGTTCTTAAATTTCCTGTCTATAAAATTTGGGAATTCTACTAACAGCTGAAAGAACAAAGTTTTTTTCTGTTTTTTTTTTAACTTTAGGAAGAAAAAGTGAAAGATTAATGTGGAGCAAGGTAGAAACTTTCTTTCGGGGGAAGTCTGCAAACGCTGATTACACAATAATTGCATTGTAAAGATCGCAATCATTGAATGATTTCCCTGGATCTAAATTCCAAGTTTATCGTTGGCGGTTTACATTCCTCGTTTTTTTTATCATTGCTCATCCCGTTCGTTTCGCATCGTGGAAACGTTCCCCATATTCCAGGGAATGGCTCGTTTATCAGCGGGAGGCGATCGCATTATGTAAAGCGTTCGAATTGCGTTCTGCGGAATTCACGTTTTGGGAATCGTTTCGGTTCTTCTGTTTCCAGAGTACCAAACGTACAGATATCACAAAATGTCCCAAGAATAAGACAAATACAAAATTCCTCCAGTTCTATTCTAACAATCGTAATTCGTTCATGGTAGGATGATACAAAGTTCTCCAGATCGGTTATTGTCTACCAGTGACATAGTAAACAATTTTAATGGTAGCATTTTTGAAGATAAAAACAATATTTTCCAAGATTAGATTAGTAGCTTGAATAAAAGTATTTCGATGCAGGTAGTAAAACGTTATCAGAAGACAACAATTTAGTTGAATGCAAGAACGGAAAAAGAGAAATTAATTATCGTGCTGCATTCATCATCAAGCAGATGAAATGCGAGCCAACGTCTTAGTGCATCATTTTAGCATGTTATACGCTTTTAGCGCGCCAGTTTAGCGCAAATAACAGCGACGATAAACCAAGAAACCGAGGGCTCTGGCTGCAAGTTATGGCCGAGCATTTGTTACTTGTTACTGTTGCAGCTTCCTGCAGGCTCACTGGGAACTCTGTCTGCAGTTGCACACAATTTATAACTAACTACTACATACAACGAGGAGAACTAGCAGAGAAGAACTAGAACCTTCATCTGAAGCTGTGGTAATTCACGCGCGCAAGGTTTCATGTTTCTTGCCACGTCCCAAACAGTTCCTTCTGTTTGCTCTACAAGCCTGAAGCTATTATCTTGGCTGATCTTTTTTCCTAGATGCTGAATTACTGGTTGATTAAGTCGTTGACAATGAGGGAGGAACATGAAACGTGCAATTGAAAGCAAATTGCAAAATTTACAACTTATGATTTTGTAGACTTGCTTGAAATAATAAAAGGTGAATTATATTTTGTAAAATAAAGTGATGGGGCGTTGTAATCAAGTATATCTGATTGATATGTTGATTTCGCTTTAAGTTGCAACACTTTTTCCTATTCATATACAGGATTTCAATAAGTGCCAAGTATTTGAAAAGCAAAATTTCATCAAGGAGGATTCTTAATTATTGTTTTTCTTTGAACATTTTTATCATTAATGAAATTATGGTCTTTGTATTCGGTCCTTTTCGTATAAGTAAACAAAGATGAATGTTTGTTGACGCAAGTTCTTCTTGAACTTCGAGAGTCAAACACATTTCGCATATGGATATTGAGCCTGCTGTCTGTGCAAACATGTGCAAAAAGCATTCAACTTGTATATGTCCAAACAGAAACTGAACTGGCAAAACGAACGGCAGAAGAGCAACAAACAAAGATGAAGGCTTTGCAGAGAATCCATGGGAACCGGTCGCTAATCAAAATATTAACAAAATGTAAGAGAAGCTATTTGAACATGTGCGCGAAAATTACTCAACGGTTGTTATTAATTTAATTACAAAACAAGATCAAAGGAGTTGAACGTATAAAGCAAGTTTGGGATGCAAAATTACGCGCGAAAATCTTGTACGACTTTGGAAATTATGGTAATTACGTGTTGTTTAATTAAACAACGATAAACTGGTTCCATTTTTGCATGCAAATGAGAGCAAAACATCGAGTACAACAAACCGGAAATTTTGGTACACGTGAATTGCACGTTTTCGCTATTTTTCTCATTTTGTTTTGTTTCAAGTTTCACTCGCACTCAATTATTTATTTCGGTGAGTTTTACGACTGGGACGTGACTTTCGATTGGAAACTCAACAACAAACAAGACATAGAGAAACAAAAAAAAGGAGGCACGAAATTTGATTGCACTTACAATTGAGTAGATTCTTCCAACTACCACTCAGGACCTTAATGTATCGATTGATGGTCATCGTATGGATACCCTCGGACTCCTGGTGCATTGAATGTTTGCTGAGGTTGCCATCAGACGCACTCCTCGTCATCACCGATCGGAGAAGACGTGGTGGTGTTTTTTCGCTGAAGGAGGCGCGACTCAGCAACCCATTCGACAACGACGTCGTCGACGAGTTGTAATTCGAGCAAGTGCTACGGGTTCGTACACGTTTACGTTTCTCCTCAGCCTTGGACGGCTTCTTCGAGGGTTTTTTGCCGTTGACAGCGAGCGAGGAGTTGGCGAGTACCTCGATGGCATCTTCACCGGGGTCGTGAAAACTTTGATACGTGGAGGAGAGAAGACTGTTTTTACGATTCCTTGCAGATGTGGAATTGTTGTTGTTGCTTGTATTATGTCCCAGGAGGGATTTCTTGTTTGGGGGCAGTGGCGGTGGACCGAAACACATTGTCGCCATTTTTGTACTTTTGTATTGGAGAAGAGTCGAGATGAATTCAACACTTGCACTTTTCAATAAGGACTGATGCACTTTTTGTGTTTGTAGAGTGCATCGTGATGCAATGAATTCAAATGTGAGATCGTTTTGGGATGAAATTCAACACTTTGGTTCAATACACGCCCAATGAACATTTGGTGCACGATTCAAACTTCAAACAGAGAATATACTTGGTAAAAGGTTGAAAAAAATATTGTCAATTTAATGAGTTACTACTAAGAAGTGTAAAATGTAGTTTGGTTCAGGATTTGCAAGATGTACCAGGAATATTTTTGTTGTTAAAGATGTTTACGAGGCATAAAACATCCGGTTACTTAGATATCAAATATTGTTCATGCAAATGTTAGGCTTGAAAATAAATGAACTGCAAGTTGAAGGCGTTCGCAGCTTTCACGCAGGAGTTCTTAAAATAAATTAATACACGTATTACGCTAATTACGCATGAGTCTAGCCGAACGGGTTAAATTTAGATGGCGAAATGAAAGCAGAAAGGAAACAAGAAAGAAAAAAAAATAGGCACTCGAACATGACTGTTAACTTGAGGCAGTCAGGAAAATCTGCTTTTAATTATTTCCACGACTGGCTGTCATATAAATATGACTAATTTACGTTCATAAATCACGGATGTTTGTGCCCTCACAAGAACTTCAACTTTAGAAAATTTTAAATTGGATTGAAATACATTTAAAGAATTTTAATTGCTGGGAAAAATATGATTGGAAATCCAATTATTGATGTCTGTACTTCTTGGAAAAATTGTCAATTTCTTTCTGGTAATTACCAACAAAAAAAAAACGAAAAGATGCGTGTAAATAATTGCATTGATTACTGAACAAAAAAACAGAAATAAGATGCTCATTAAAATTACAGAGAAAATGTAAAAAAAGAAATAATGTCATTTCTTCATTTTGGTCAAAATTAGTCAATCAATTAATAAATTAGTGTAAATGACTTTGAAACAATATAAACAAAGCGGAAAATGACCCAATTCCGAATTTCCATGTTTGAATCGAAAGCAAAAAAACGTGGTAACTAAATGCGGTCGTAATTAATAATTGATAATTACAACTTGAAAGAACTTCCAACTTGAAGATGCTTATTAGTTGTTACATAAGACATGGGCATTCGATAATTACAGGGTAATGAAGCAGCACATCATTCTCAGACCATCATGGCATTAAAGGTATGGCCAAAACTGGGCCGAGTTTTGTGGCCCATTTAAAGGGTCAGCCACGAAGGAGAAAAACCAGACCAGCGGTAAACGAAATAGCTTCGAAGAGATTATTACACCAAGGTAAATGTTATGAGAAAGGTGCAGCCCATGGGTTTTACTACGGAATTTTTAGGGAATTACTAAACTAGAACTAGAGAGAGGAAGTCGTGCACACCTATTACCTATCTTATTATCATGGGTTTTACACTAGGTGTTCAAAAATTTGATTACTAACTTACAAAAATGTTGAAGAATTAATAACTACTTTGTTGTCCATAGTTGGTGCCATAAAAATGTGTTGCAAAATCCAATTTTGAGGGTTTTGTGCATTTTGTGAATTTTTTGGGGCAAGTGAAATGAAACCCAACCCACAAAAAATAGATCGATATTGATAGACGATGCACATTATCTAATAAACGTTGATTTATGGCTGATAAAATGAGTGATTGATTGACGCACATGGGAAAATGTTGCTTATCTTTTCGAAATTTTTGTAAAGTCAACTCATTATTAGATCAAATCATAATTAACTTCCGTTTTCATCAGACTACCTGAATTTTTTAGAAAAACTTATTCGTTGAAAAAGACTCGTAAACAATCTCATTATTACTTCATTTATCAATCTGTCGCTTGCAAAGAGATAAAATTCCCGACCATCGTTTGCGATCGTGTATCGCGTCGGACATTACAACTCGATCGTAACTATAATTTAAACTAATAATCTACCGAAAACACTTAAAATTTATGTTTGTTTCCCAAGTGTCCGCTCGTATATTTCGTGTAATAGATGCGTATGTGCGTGCACGTCAATAAATAATCATCTATCGGCTGGCATTAACAACGCCCAACAACTCTTTTTTTTTTCTTCTTTCGCGTCTGATCCATCTGGTGCGATCTATAAACGCGAGCTATCTAAATCTATTTCATGTTTGGTTTACGAGGTAGGAATGAAAATAAAGTGGATTTAACGCATCCACAATTCAATGCTATTCAACGTTCGTTCGATGATGTAAGAACTGAATTAATTCAGTTCCTCATCGATAACCGAGATAACTTCACAATTTTAATCCGCCTTTTTTATTATTTTTTGTTATTAAAGTATTTCATGTGCTTCAATCATTTGATCATTTCTTTTGAAATTTCTGTGAGAAATAATAATTTTTGTCGTGTGGAAATAATAAATTCAATGCGCACATGTCGTTGTTAAATAAACATTAGACATCTCAGTGGATTAGATATATTTTTAGCTGCTGGAAGATGCATGACACATTCGTATATGTCCACCGCGTGAAATCGAGTTACTTATTACAGAAAATACGAGCGCGCTCCGAAGAAGAAATGCATTAGAAACAGGAAACGCTTTGAAAATGTCTCATTTCATCTCGAACCGAGACCGACACTTCGAATGCGCTTCTTCAGATGACTTCAATCCACTGTTTTAATTTCCACTACTTTGAATCCATAAGTTTTCCCCGAGTGCGAAAACCGAGCTCATTTCGTCACAGCGCGTTTGATCTCCTAATAGATCTTCCTGCATTGGTGAATTTAAACGAAAACACTTCACAAAGTAAAGAAAACCCACCAGCAATTTGTTGCTTGCATTGCAATAATCTGCAATTATGCGCATTAGACATGTCGAGAAACTAATTGGTGATGACTGTTAATGAGGATCAAGTTTCTGTGCGGTTATTTTTGGGCGACGATGCAGAAGAAGTTGCATTAGTTGAAAAGTTTCAAAGTTGCAGTTGAACTCTCAAGCTCAAGGATTTATTTATAAAAAGCACGGACGTAAATGCAGGCGAAAAGATACTTGAAAAAAGCATTTCAAAAACGAAATAAAGCTATAAATTAGTAGCAATGTGAGTATCAAAAAAATGTGAAGAATGATGGGAAAAAATTTAAGAATTGGATTACATTTCCAGAGTTGTGTCTTAGTTTTTAAACTTAAAAACTTTTAAAAGTTATTGTACAAAAGTTGTTGATGACTGCATATAAAAATTATGACAATAACTCGTGGAAAATGTAATTGAATGATGTTAAAACCTTCTGCACTGAATTTATGACACCAAACATCAAGTCGCACACCGGAAAAACGTTTTATCGAGTATTTCAACGCGGAAAATCAGCGCGAAAAGAGAGCACATGTGTTCGAGCGCACTTTGCACTTGAAAATTGCACCCGCACACAATTCCTCCACGGTCGTACGTGTCCCATCAACATTTAACATTCAACATTCGCCGTCGTCGCATTCAAAGTTTGCACACCATGCATGCATGCATGCACACGATCGCGCCGCCAACAACAAAACGTCTGGTCGTCGCGTTCGCGTTTGCAGGACTTTTCTGGCTTGTTCTTCTGGCTGGTTTGCTCGCTCGGTCGCTCCGAAGCAAGCGCACATATTACACCGCATGTGTCGACTGAATTGTCCGCACACAGAAAGCGAGCGTATAGCGAAGGAGACGACGAAAGGTATAGAGAGTAGGCAGGCAGTCGTCGGCAGTCGCGTATGAATATGGGCGATCGTATAATATCCCCGAAACCCACGTAAAAGTGCACCTTCGACCACAATTCAAGCTGGCGAAACGGCGAAGCAGCGCGAGCAAAACGACGAACGGGCCAGAAAGGCGTACAACACACAGAGAGCGAAATGGGTTGGCCGTATGTATGCATGCATGCGCGGCACGTTCAAATTGCACTAGACAAGCGAACATCTCAACAACCATGGTACAAGAAACATATGTTGTGGATATAAGAAATACAAGAACAAACTGTTCAAAGGAATATGTTCAAAGTTTTAAGTTAAATATGGTGGGATCGCCCACCTGTAGAGTTTTCTTTCTTTATCAAGTGATAAATGCTACATGGATGCATTTTTTGGAGGAATTGCAGAAGTATATGAGCCAAATTCACAACTGCAAAAGCAATTTTATAATTGTAATTAAAGCAAATTATTAAAATATTGATTAGCAATGTTTTTTTCTTAGTTGAACAAGAAATTATTAATAACTGCAACTTAAATTTGTAATCATAGAAGCATAAAAGTGAAAATTACAACTCAAAGCAATTGCTATTGTAAAATTGCAAAAATAAAGTGGAATTTTTTAGTCAAACTAACAATTTTGATATCAAATAGCTCTGGGTAATTCCTTTCTTAAATTATTCGCCCTTAAGACGCCTCTGTGAGCAATATCGCAGATATTTATTTAATTTTACGACTGTTTGGCTATTACTTGCACTTTGCATGAAGGCAAAAGTGCAAAATGCATGCGCACTGAGACGAGAAGATGCTAATGCCGTTTTATTATCCTTGATTGAAAACGACGCGCAAGGCGTTGTCCCACAATATGGGCATTTCGCATGGGGCAATTTGCAGAGTTTATAATAATAGCGCGTCCTTCAATCGACTCGGATGCGCGCATCAATTGTCCCCAGCATTGTATCCCTTCATTTGCGAAGTGTGCAAAACGCAGAAACAAGTTTGAGGCGCAAAAAAAAACTGAAGAAAAAAGGAAGAAGCAAATATAAATATCCGAGCACTTCTTGGCGTAAAACCTACGCAATCGACTTTTTCCATTGTATTTTCTTTCGTCGTTTTTCCCGCTTCGTTATTGTCGACGAAAATTTCAATTGTGCCACTCGTTGTTTTGCCTCCTCAATGGCCAAACAATTGTTTGGTTTATTATACCCTGCACGTAACGACGAGAAGCAGAAGAAGAAGATGATGAAGAAGAAGAAGTGCTGCAAGTGTTTTGTCTGTCTGGAATCTTTGGGTTCAAACAATCTTCCATTAGGTCTACAATATTCATGCGTGCATCTTCCTTTGTTACAACAAACTGACGTTCATTTATGCGTTATCCTATTGTCGAACGTGTTTTCATCGTATGGCCAAAATGCAATTATAAATAAGAGGCGCGACGAATATTTCGACATTAATTTTGTACATTTACATTTCCATGTCGATCCCCATTGTTACCGTTAGCTGCGAGTGAAATTTGTACCAATCGAATTTCCAAGTAAAATTAATACGCACATTCAATTTCTCAACATTAAATTCATTTTTCGTGTCGTGTGTAGGCACTTTACGATTTCTTTCTGCCACCAGGAATGTTTACAACGTGTAAAGTTGTAAAATGTGATTTAATCTGCGAGGCGCGCAATTTTAATTCGTAAAGAGGAAATATTAAAACAAATTGTTCATGTACGCGCGCGCGCGACGTTATCACAACAATAAATCATAATTAACACGAGCAAACTCCTGCGAAACGAAGTTAACTATTTCTTCCGTTCATAAACTGAACGTATTAATTTACGTCGTTTGTGTAAAATGCCAGTTTATGAACTTTAAGACAAATTGTCCGTTATCAATGTTGTTAAGAATGAATGCATTTACAATGAGTGCATCTATTTTAAGGCAGGCTGGTAATTGTTGACGGGAAGAATTTCATCTTTCAATTACGTTAATTAATTACTGCGTAATAATAAACTCCTAAGCGAATGGTTATAAAATGATTCGAATTCAATTTCGTTTTGTTCCCATTTTCAGTTTATAGTTCCAGGAAGAACTATTCGGATAAAAATGCAAAGTGAAAACAGTCAGAATCTATGGTTATCATGTGCTATTATAGATTAATGACTAATAAAACTGTTGGTGCAATAATAATGAGTAATTCATGAAGAAAAATACATGACGAATTTGTTTTACATCATCTACTAATTTGCAATTAAATTGTTTTTCCCGGCGTGTTAATAAGTGGAACCTATAAAAATTCTTCCACTTGTTAGTGCTAATTTATTACTGCAATTATCAATAATCCCAAATGCTATCCCATCATCGACGCATTAAATTTGCAAATGATATTTATTGTGATGTAAAACAATGCAATGTTATGAATGTTATGATCATCAATAATTTTAAGTGTTCACGTTTGTATATTTATGGTTAAAGTTACATTTAAATTCAGCACATTTTAAAAATTCATTGCAAGCATTACAAAATAAAGCGAAAATAAGATTCATTGTAGGCAACCGATCATACACCAAATGGCCAGCTAGTATTGCACAAAAATTTCAAGTCTGGTGTTGCCCAATCATTTGATAATTTTAAAAACCTAGATGATACCAGACATTTTCTAAAGCTTCCCAAAGAAGATCCGTAGTTACTTTCACAAATATGGTATGATTAGGGCTCATTGTGTATATGGCAAAAATATTAAAGGCAAGATAAAAACATAAAAGGAAGAGCAAGTACGCGAAGAAAATGACAATGGGTCGACAAATTGGACCACGAAGAAACCGATCCATCGTTTTTGAATGATGTGATGATGTTGTTGTTGGTGTTTATGTATGAATTAGATTATCTGGAAATATGAAAATAGAAATTGTATGATTGCAGAAAAATAAAGGCTAAATACTCTGAAGAATATCAAATTCAAGGCCAACTAAATGTTATTATACAGAAGAGTTGCATCCATTCATTGGTCTTTCATGCAAAGGATTGTTACTTATATTTTGAAAGATAATTATCGAAAAGGAACCAAAAGTGTCTTGAAACCATGTGGTTAGATTCTCACACTCAATTTACTTACTTTGTGTGACTTTGTGATGTAATGTATGATATGAATGATAGCAGATGAAAATCCACAGAGATAGATCCAGTTATTTGCGGTTGTTACGTGCAGCTAGATAAACAATAAGAAAAATTGTGATGCGAAATGTTGCAAAACACATGCACATGCATGAATAATGCAATGCAAAGCCAGCAATAAATCCATTAAATTAAGCTCACAAAAGAACAACGACTCAATTATTCGGTTTCCCGTTAAAATCTAATTAAAATTATCAACGACTCTATAACCAAGCAATGTTGGTTGCTCCTTGTCTACAAGGCCTCAATCCCGTTTACCAACACTCGAATACCACCGAATGCAGGTACGCAATCTGAGCATTTCTTCGCACCGAAATGTAATTTACGAAGAGCCCTTTCTATCACTACCATTGCGAACGATCATATCTAATGGATTCGGTATCAAATTGCGCAAAAATTAACCACATGTGTGACTGATTGGGTGTACTCACTTTGGCTCTCGCATTTAACCGTTCGTGCACATGTAGATTCGCAGATGCTCGGCGCTGGTTTTGCGTTGCTTCTTGTTGGATGTATACTGAATGCACTGCTCTGGCTGTGGCTGCATGCACGAGTTTCGCTTCACAAAAGGCCCAGCAGCTCGATGCACCACGTTTTGCTCGTTCTTCTCGGCGTTCACGACGTCGTCGCACGCGTTCAATGCTTGTGTGATACGTCGTCGTTCGTTTTCAGTTCAGTTCACTCGGCTTTTCATTGTGGGCTCTTCTCGGTCGTTTGCGTGGAACGATGGACGAAATCGAACCGAATGTGCAGGCAGACTACAATTGATATGGCATGGTATGATGCACATTGAGTTGGGCCGGAAATAATTGCAAAATATTCACGAATTCGGGAACTGCACATTGACGCGATGACAACTCGAACGCCATATTAATAATTTAATGTTTTACAAGGTCATTCTTGTTTATATGTTTCCAGTCATTTCCTCATATGATTCACCATGCACATACAACAAATCATCTGGATATAAATCAAGAAGTTGTTCTACACATTTCTAAGCAATGTATTGAGTTGAAAGCAAGTGAATTGCATCAATCTTTTATGCCTATAATGATAATGGCATTGATACATCCCATTAAATCTTGTATTTTGAGAATTGGGGTTTGGAAAATGCATTCTGCCAACGAATACTCTATTTCTGAAGAACCAAGAAATCATAGTTGTGATTTGTACAGAGAAACACATCTGAATGGTTGCATGAAAATGTATAATCATCATTGCAACTCGAGGGAATGGAAAGCAAGAGATTGCATGATGTGGTCATCTTCAACGAAGCGAAAAGGAGAAGAGATGTCAACATCCAACATGCGCATCAACAGCAGGAAATCGTTAATGGTCGCGTTTCTTGATTTGTAGATGATTATGCACAACATGCATGTGCTTTTATTACTTTTACTCGGTATTCGCAGCGCATAGAAAATGCAGAAATATGCCCAACGTCGCATCAGAAAGGAAATGATATCTGAGATAATAACGATGAAAAACTTGCTTTTAATGCGGCATTCGCGTTGTATATTGCTGTAATTTTTATGTGCAATCGTATGGTTCGGTTAGGCAACTTTTCGTGCACTGAATGTAAATGAAGTCGTAAATGCGGAAATTAATGCATGCTGGTACTTTATACATATGACTCAATGGTCGCCCTCTTTGTACCCGAATATTGATTGGTCATTTTGAGGCAATCATCGTGCTGTGCACAAAGGACACGCCAAAATATGATGGCCTCCTCCCGGAAGAGCGTTTCGGTGCGTTTGTTATGGATGCAGCACTTCCGGTATTTTATACGATGATATCCTTTGAAACTACAGCAGCAATGTGCATGAAAACCCGAGGGAAAGGTCATCACCAACAGGGATTGTGATTTATTTTTTGGTGACATTGTGTACCTTCTAGCATTTTCGTCTTGTTTCCGCTTTGCAGTCTGCGTTATTTAGATCCGGGTTTTATGTGTACATCATTTCATATTTTACGTTTCAATGCTAATGGCAAATTACGCTTTCGGCCATGCGAAAAAGGGAAAAGGTCAAAGTACCTTGATGATATTTCCGGCTTTTCTTTTTCATATTTTTGGGAAATTCACATCGGGATATATCAAAAAGTAATTTAATTGTATAATATTTGGATAGATATTTTCAGGTTAAAATAATATTCCTTCAGGCGTTCAATTCAATGACAAATATTTACCCAACTTTTTGGAACCTCAACTCTATTGTTATTCGGCAACTCAACTTTGAGTTTACCCAGTTTATAAACAAACTCGAAGGCCTACATTTTCAAGAGGCTGTCTCTACAGTTATGAAAGCATTGCTGCGATAAGATAAGCGAAACGTGGACAGCATCTTCGCGTTGAATTCAAATTCTGAGTAAAATGGATTTTCTATGACGGCTTGTTTAACGGAATTTATGTGACATCGAGAAGACAACTCGAGCAGAACGCACACACAAATTGAGATGTGTTACACATCGTTGCATTATGTATTTTGTAATGTTATCAATAATAATAATAATGTCAATGAACTTGTAATGTAAACTTATCATCAAATTGTATAAAAATTGATTCAAATTTAAAAATAAAAAATAAATTTTGTTGGAAAACTGTTGGAAAATAAATGGGAACACTCATTAAGTGAAATTTTACAAGACTGGTAATTAATGAAGCTGATTAAAAATGCATTAATTGCCGTCCCTCAAACGAGCACATGAAAAATGAAACAATTCATTATTTCTGCGCACACAGCAGCAAAGTTGAACGCGTCTAAAATACTGATGCTTATTTTAGACAGCATTGCAAATGCGAGAGTGGAACTAATTGAATAGACACAAAATGAACAAGAGTGTTCGTTCAAACGAGCACAGCAGAGCGGTGGAAAAAAAATGGTAAAAAGATTGCGAAAACTATCGAAAAACGTGCAAATGCGCATGCATGAGGAAAATTGCATGCGCAGACATTCTGGATGAAATGTGCACCAAGAACCAGTCAGACTAAACGTAATTATTCATTCGTCAACAAACGCAATGCAACAATAACATTGGACTCGGGTGGGTAAATGAACGCGAAAATTGTGCAAAAGCAGAGAAAGAAGTGAGGCGGTCGAATGAGACCGACGATGAAGCGAATTATGAAGAGTTTCTTGTATTGTGTTGCAAGTCAGGGTCGCAGACGTGCAATTAATGGTCGGAGGAATTGCGAAAATGATGTAAAAACAGTGACGCGAGGGAAGTAAATTAGTCGTCAAACTTTTTGCAAGTGATGGGCGACAATTAAGCAAATGAATTTCTGGTTGTTTATAATTTATGATGTTTTCATTTGTCACTGAAGAAATTTGTATTTGAGTATTTTTAGAGATGAAAATTTCTGTTTTCAAATTAGTAAATTTTTTAAATAATTTGTGGTTTAAATTCTAGGATGTTTCTGGAATGTTTTTGTAAATTTTAATGTTTTTTTCTGGATGTACAAAATTTTAATTTGATAATAAAAAATATTGTTTCTCGAAAATAGTAATTTCTTGAAAGAAAATTTGGTCAATCATAGAACAAATCTGTAATCTTCAAAATATAAATTTAATTTAAAAAATAAATCATGTTTAGATTTTGAATACTTCTTGAATATTTAATTTAAATTGTTGTTTAAATTAATAACGACAATAAAAAATAACACTAGTTCTTAAAAATTATAACTTCTTGAAAGAAAATTGAAATAATTAATCAGTTGAAGAATAAATTTGTATTTTTCAGAAGAGAATTTTGGTTTTTGAATAATTCTAGAATTTTAGACTTGAACAACAATGCAAAAAGAACACAGAAAATTCCTATAGGAAAAGCAGAAACTTCAAACTATCAATAACTTGAAAAACCAACCAAATTTGTTTTTTTCTTTCTAGAAGAAAAATTTTGTCCATGAAACTAATAATTAATTACTGTCATTTTCGGTTTTTGTTATTATATTTCTGGAATGTTTCTGGAATTTATTACAAAATCGAATGTTTTTCCTGAATATACAAAATCTTTTTTAACTCTTGTAAAATTTTGGAATGTAGCTATTTTGAATGATAATAAAAAAACACTATTTCTGAAAAATAGCTTCTTGAAAGAAAATTTTGTCAATTAATCAATCAAAGAACAACCCTGAATTTTCAGAAGAGAAATTCAATTTAAAAATTGTTTTTGGTTTTTGAATAGTTCTAGAATATTTGAATTGAACGACAATCCAAAAACAACATAGAAAACTCCTTCCAGAAAAGTGGTAACTTCTTGAAACCGTTTCAGACTATCAATGACTTGTCTTCTTTGGAAGACAAGCAACAAATTTTGATCAAATAAGCAATCAAACAAAAAATAAAACTCGTGTGGGCGGAAAGCATCGTGCCTCCACAAGCGGATGAATTTTTTCAATGAACTTCCGGAAGAAGAGCGTCCTCATCGTGCATTTAGTATGCCGGAATTACCGGGCGTCTTGTTCGGCAAGCCGAGAACACTCGGAATACGAAATGAAGTGACATTTCTGGCGACCGCGCATCGCGTCGACACAACATTTTTATTTTGAAATTTTTTCCATCCGCTAAGCAGCGCTTTTTTGTTTAACTTACAAGCGGCGGTTCATGTTCCTCCGCGACTGCTGCCCAAGAAGCAATTCCGTACTTTGTGTTTTTTCCTCCAAAGAGATGCGGTTGGTGGCAGAGAAAGCGCACCACCACCACTTTTTCTTTTGCTCTTGTTTTCGCCTTTATAAAATATTCATAAATGGCACTCTCGGATGATTTAATAGTCTGCGAGTTTTTGCTCGAGATGCAAATTCGTCGGCGGAGAAAAAACGAAAATAGAACGTTGGAAGAGACGCTGCAGCAAAAAGAGCGAACTTGTAACCCGATGGACTTAAGCTTCAATTTAAGGCTCAAAGTATTACTTAACAGATCACTGGGATTTCGCTGAAAGATGCAGCGTTCGTAATTGAATTAATTGACGTCATTAGGCTTAATCGGAAGGGTAATTAATTATTTGTAAATCACACCAAGCAAGAAGGGAATAATTACATTCTAGATCCTTTTTCTCAGAGTTCTTTAACAATTTCAGAATGTCAAGAAAGGACTAGAAAATCGTTGATTAAATGTCATTTTCTCTCATAACGGTGATAATTCAAAAAGAGTGGACAAACAAAAACCATTGTTATTTTAAGTGGTTTCCACTGATTCGACCGTTATTTAATAAGAACCCTCTCAATCTATGTAATATATGTACTAAGTAAACAACGAAAATACATGATGTTATCCATTTGCCAAAAAGCTTGTAGTTGGAAATCTAAAGCAGCGTTTCGTTTGTGGACTTTCCGCATTTTCGACGACAAGAAAATCCTAAATAAATATTATCACGAGTATCCTCGAGCAAATACGAGTCCCTCAACGAAGGAATAAAGTATGCAATGTGAGTACATCCAGAAATTCAGAATCTGGATTCATACGAAATTATCCTTAAGAAATCTTCCAAGAAGAGAATTTGCTTACTAATTAGAATTTTCTACAGAAATCCTTCGGATAAAACAGCATCACATGAGAAATAAGTAAAGCACTTACTGTTCTTGAGGAATTTCATCTCGCCTGAAGTTTACTTCCGATGGCTGGGGGATCGAATGAATCACGCTGAAGAAGTAAGATGATATCCACGATCCACGAATGATAAAAATGCGAACCCGTTGTTTGTGTGTGTATGTTACAAGAGACGCTCGCTTTCTGCAGCTCAACTCGTTCCCGAAAAGAGAGCCCGAGACGTCGGCGTATCGATTGCTGTCGATGGTTCTCCGGATGGAATTGCTTCACTTACCTGGAACGAAGAGAAAATACATGTCAGAATGGGAACGATTTCAAAACATACGACACACGAATAAAGCGAACGTAAAAAAATAGATAACGATGTGAGGGAGAAGAAGAGACATTAAAAGAATGCAAAAAAGTATGTTGGGGAAGAATAAGGGATGATTGGGAAGCAGTCGAGCACGGGATGGGTTTGTGTCGGGGATGGGATGGGATGGGATCGTGTGATATTGAAGGAAACGACTTGAATTAAGGATGAGTTTCGTTGGGTGGCTTGGTTCAAGCAAACTGGTTCAACTGGGAAGAGATGTAAAAAAAACCAGAGGAATGTTCTTCCTGATCTATATCTAATAACGATGAGAACAGGAGGAAAACATGCTGTTTGATGTGGAAATTCTTGTTTTTCTACTTCCTGTTGGAGGTTAGGGTATTGATAATGCATGGGAAAATTATCAGTCTTCGGGGAGTCATCAGATTTTTCTCAAGGGATTTTTGTTGGACCAGTGATTAAGACTAAATCCAGAATTTGATTTCAGATAATTAGATGATATCTGAACTTTTAAGGTTGAATTTTCTTCTGGTAATGTTTTCTTAATCTGATTTTACAGTACCTTTCTGCATCTAGATATTATCTTTGAGACCACTTGGTCTTTGGACCTCTTCCTACAATTCCTACTTCAATTTTTCATCTCATGAAGGTTTACCATTTCAGATTTCCTCTGGTTTTATTCTGGTAAACTCTATTCTGCCTTTTTTTGTACCATTTTCATGGATTGATACTCTCCACTTTCAGAAGTCTTCAGTATAACTTTGGTCCTAACATATTTTCAAGGTCTTGATCCCAGATTTACCTTAAGAACTTTGAACCTACACTCTTTATCTTAATTTTATACCAATCATTTTTAATAGACTTCTGGAACCTTGGTCCCAACATATTTTCATGGACATGGTCTCAAATTTACCTTAAGAACCTTAAACCTACACTATTTATCTTAATTTTTTTCAACCATTTCTAATATGGACATCTGGAACCTTGGTCCTAACATATTTTCATGACACCAAGTCAAATTTACCTCATTTTGTTCCAATTTTGTTCCAACTATTTCTAATACAGACTTCTGGAACTATGGTCCTAACATATTTTGGTGGTCTTGGATCCAAATTTGCCTTAAGAATTTAGAGCCTACTCCCTTTATTTTAATTTTATTCCAACCATTTCCAATATAGACTTCTGGAACCTTGATCCTAACATATTTTCATGGTCTTGACCTCAAATTTACCTTAAGAATTTTGAACCTACCCTCATTATCTTAATTTTGCTCCAACCATTTCCAATATAGACTTCTGGAACCTTGATCCTAACGTATTTTCATGGTCTTGACCTCAAATACTTTAAGAATTTTGAACCTACCCTCATTATCTTAATTTTGCTCCAACCATTTCTAATATAGACTTCTGGAACCTTGGTCCTAACATATTTTCATGGTCTTGGGCCCAAATTTACCTTAGGAATCTTGAACCTACTCTCTTTATCATAATTTTATTAATTCTTCTCTGATTTTCTTCAGACCATGTTCCTCTGCAAACCATATTTTGGTTTTACGAAGAAAATGACTTGATAGCTTGAATTAAGTTAGAAACAAGTCTACAAATTCAGAATATAGTTGAAATTTTGGAACTTCCTGATAACTTTGAAAACCTCTGATAGTAACATGGTTCTTCCTATCTCCTACAAGAAATATCATCAATCCTGTCCATCAAAGAACTGAAGACAAAAAAACCAAATCCATCGAATCAACGACACAACTTTTTCAATAAGTAATTTATCCATAGACATAAAATACAGGAATGAAATTTCATCCGACGAGTGAAGATGAAGGTTGGCGTATTCGAATGGTGTTTGATGGCATGAATAAGAAAGAGTGAGTGACCCCATTAACAGCCCTTCTCG
>JARJDZ010006057.1:0-12401 GCA_030264555.1 Aleochara sp. GC000083
AGTGCTGCTCGATAAGGAACTAAATCGTGAAAATGTCACCTCTCCATGTCGCTGTATATTTAACTCGGATAACTCGGGCACGTTCCCAACTTCGTGAGGTGCTGCCGCCTCCGAGCACATCGCCGCTTCCATCGCCGCCTCCAGGCCGTCAGTCCGTTATCGTCGTCGTCGTCGGCGGCCGTGGTGGCGGCGGGGAATATGCGCGCGCGTGCTCCCGATCGCGCCAGATCGTTCCCGTACCATTTCGAAAACTTCCGCCGCACGTGACGGGCAAAAGCCGCCGATAGCGCGAAAAAAACGTGCCATTTATCGCCGGCTATCATACATCATCATCCCGAGTTACCATCATCACGAACCAAAAAACCACGCCACGCCGCGAGATTGGATACTAATTGATAACCAGAAGTTCCCAGCCGGAGCAAGTTAAGTGCGCGCGCGTTTGGGACCAAATGGAACCTACGAAAACACCACTTCAAATTTTCGATCCCATATTTACCAACAGTCTGAATTTCTAGTCTGAAACGAATTATTGTTGATAATAAACGCAAGTTTTGGGTACGTTCAATCATTGTTTCGATATAGTAATGCATTCATCCTTTAATCCTTGATGTGTCCATTCAAATGCACTGAACCCAAATTTGTGTATAAACAATGTTTCTGGAAGAAAATCTTGTTGCTCGTCTAGATGTCTTGTATTTTCTTCCTGCTCCTTGAAATTTGTTGTTAACACCTAGGATCACTAGGATGCTTTAGATGTCACTCCTCTTCTGTGCTCTTCTTGGACTTTCTTGGATGTTACACTGAATTACTCGTACATATTCGTGGGTCATAAAGTAAATTTTGAATTTGGTACGCTGTCAGCTTGCATCTTAAACTAGCAGTTAATTAGATCCCATTGTTATTCTTTACTCTGGAAAGTTCTGGAAGTAAACTTTAACACACTTATTGTTCAAGTTTCAAGATAAGTAAATGGAAATTCAAGCAAGGTAAACTTGGATTGAATGTAACCACTGAAAGTTAGCTTTTGATGTGCATATAATAAAATAATTTTAATTCAGGCATAAAATGCCCTAAAAAGGATAAAATGTCATCGCCTGCAGCTACTAAACTATTGATATTCCATTTTCGAATGCACTTCCAACTCATAACTAATTACTTTATGAATTTTTAACATTTCCTTGATAACTTATTTAACCAACACGAACATAGAAGACTGGGTTCGTTTTTGGAGCTGTCATTTAGGCTATTGTCAGTCATGGTCGCTTGGAAAAACCTTGACAAGGGCGGAAAATTGTCGTTCTAAAAGCGGAGCAACTCGATAATGACCGGTTAGGATAATGAAAATGTATCGTAATTGTCCATGAATGCCCAGCTGGCAATGGGCCAATAAATTTTGAAAGCTTCGGTAATTCTATGCGAGTGTGTAAAGCGAACAGATTTTTGGCATGCATCTCTTATTGCTGATTTCATCGCCGGTCCATAAAACCCGTCTTAAATCACTCATTCATACTTCCCACGTCGTGCAGCTACAATTCTTTATTTAGTTTGTTTATAATCAAATTCGGCAAATATTTAAGCGTGTATCCGATGTCTACTTGAACTCGAGTATATCATATCCTGTTTGCATGGATAACATTAACCTAGGCCATAGAATCGAATCGATATCAAGACGATACTTCCATATATTTGTTGGAATACATTCCGGGAAATTGCGTAGTAAAATATCGCATAGTAAAGTATCCTTTTTCGCCATTTCAATATCGACGTGTGCAGATGCTTCAGGAAATACTTGCGCAAATAGAACGTACAAATTGCTAGATTAATGCCATCATCAACAATCCTCAATCCGTGTTATATATTATCAGATTATCCCGGAATCCTGGAATCCAGGAAATCTCTTCTATGCACGTATCAATGCATACATGTGAAAATTTTTAAATGTCTTCATGTAAATCGATACCGATGCACATGAGGTTCTAATCTGTCAAAATAATCCTTTCAACCATGATGTTTGAAATGTAATACCATTAAGTCGAATCAGGTTGCATTACTAAATCGCAGGATGCGTTGTCATTATCCTGAATAAACTAATTTTGCGTGAAATTCGCAAATCCAATGTTCGCGTAAATCTTTCAACGCATTGTTATTTTGTTTCTAGGCACAATTAATTAAATGTTGTCATTGTTGACTAAACACTAATTAAATCCTTCTTGATTAATTACAACGAACGCTTCCATTCGTTTATTTTATTTTCGTGCCATTATTTTTTTATTTAGCATTGGAAGAAATCAAGAAATCTTGATCTAATTGGAACGTAATAAAATACATTGTTCGCTAATACTTTGAATTACTTTGTAAACTCTCGGATGAGATAAAAATAAGGATAGTAATCATAAAGGCACTTGGGAAGATTCGCTGATTGTGAGTGGGAAATAGAATCGTATCTTTTATTTTATTGCCAGTGAAGCGCCCAGCAAGAAGGAAAATGAGATGGTTTCATGTGAAGGATAATTGCACCATCGATTTTCTATTAAATTATATTCTCAAATGATGATATCTGGTTAGTTTCCCAAAAGTTTCCTTCCCATTTAGCGGGGTGAAATTTGATGGGTTGAAATGGTTAGAAATTGTGATATCAAAATTTTTTGAAGTGGAATATAAAGGTATGATTTATTATTCCAGTTGAAAGCTTCACATGATTCTGATAACAAAACATTTCAATTCACACGGAAATAAATAATGCACTATAAATTTCCATTCATAGTATATTACAGAAAGTTCCTTCTTCGATGTCTTTTATGCTTTCTTCGAATGAATTTTTTATAGTATTTATTTCCAGAAGCATGAAAAATAACTTTATTACTGTTCCCAGATACATTAGTGTAAAAATATTTATTGTGTACCCAGACATTTCTCGCAGTATAATTTAAAAATAAATTTAAGGTTCCATAACAATTTATTTTTCAAAAATTGAGTTTCATCTTGTCTCAAGATCTTCGATTGCAAAGCAAATTGTACGAGCACTAATTGCACATAAAAGGCGAATTTGACTCGTAATTAACTTGAAACACTTCCTCCATTTGAAAGGAAGATGAAAGCCTATAATTTCTTCCTTGAATGAGCTCACAATCAATAATATAATTTCCCCGAATGTTTCTGCAAAGTATTTACCAAAAATTATTTTTCATCATTTCAACTATGATACAGAATGCTTTTGGAAAGGTCAAAGTTTAAAAAGTCGCTAATAAAGTACATGTAGTGTATAAAGATTCATTAGGGATATGGCATCAAATGCTATTACTCGATTAGTCATTAAGGTGCTGGCAAAAGCGACATTCTGCAATCGAAGTTGATAATTAACACGAATGCAGGTCGACTGCTCGTTTGGAATTTGCGCGAACTGTGTCGATGTTGGCACTCAGATGAAGTGGCTCTAATTGGAAGAATAGAGGAAATGCGAGCGCAATAATTAAAAAGGTTTAGTGCCTTTAGTGCTGTAGTGTTATAGAAGGATGGTGCATTTCTGACATTGTGTGCACCTAGGAATTGATTAACTTGATGAAAATGTAGGCGTGATTAATACGAGCATGAATTTAAGTATAGACATTGTGTTCGTGGTTTGATTAATGAGCCAGCATGTGGGAATTGGCACGTTATCTTCGGGATTCACATCGGTTGAATTTATGGTGCAAAATAATGATTAGCACATTATGATACAGATTATATCATGATAGCTTTTCCTGTTGAAGTTATTACCTGAGAAAAGGTGCCAATTTCAATCAGAAACATTAATTTTAAACAGATATTTTGGGTCATTTTATAAAATGATTTATTCAGAAAACTGATTTTATTTCTAGACTCTGGCTGCAAAGAAATCTTTTATTGGGGATCTAACTCTCTATGGATTTCCTTTTTCCAGCTTAGGGACAAATGATCAGAAGGACTTTTTGGACCTAATCAAAATTGCATTTGAGATTTGAGATTGGGAATTGGAATCTTTAACAATCGAACAAAAGAACATTAATTTTTGCATTTTTCTGTACTATTTCTCAGCAATTAAATTTGGTGATCATCAAAGCTGTAATTAAAAATATCTTTCGAAATCTGATATCATAAACATCCATCCATCCGAGTAGGTTGTTAACGGATGTAATTATGATATGAGTTACTGACCTTTTAATTAAGACATCAAACTGATTATATTTCAGTGCTCACATAACATCCATAAAGAGAAATTCTCACATACTCATTAAATCCACAAACTAACAAGTTTCACATTGACTGATTACTCATCAATTTGAATTGAATTAAATTTTATAATTAAACCTTCAGACTTCATTATCGACTTCACTTCCAATTAGAAATGAACTTATTTATAATTCGCTTTCATTAACATGCCAGAAAATATTCATGTTTTATCTCAAATCTCAACTCCGGGACGTGATTCCGCGAAAATTTGCCAACGTCCGCATCTCTTCATTTCACTCCACCCGCTAATAATAGATAAGCACAGCTATTTATCCAAAAGGAGGCTTTCTTATAACTTTTTGAGTGGCTGCTTCTTAGCCGTCAATCTAATTATAATTACGGAGTTTCTCCGTCGAAATGACTTTCTGCATCGAATTAATTGCTTTTTCCATGGACTCTCATCGTTCGTAATAGTTCATAACTCTTCGTCGTTTTTCACGAACATGTAATAAACCCACCGAAAAAATGATGTGGTTGAACCACTAAGTTTTCTCTTCAACATAGTGTAATGATACTTTTTAGACCTGGTCATCAAATCCACTTATGAGGAACGTGCGTGTAACCCGAAGAAATCTAAGATGGCAGGCAGTGTGCGAAAAAATGTTCGCAATTATATCGTGCGTCATTTTTATTTGCTGTAGTCATACCTACACGTGTAGAAGATATTCGCCATCCGTTATGATAAATGGTCGAATTGTGAGGAGTTTGCGTGCATGACGTCGGCCGTCGTAACAAGCAGCAGGGAAAAACGGGAACGAAACGGGAATGGGACGAGCAAACAGGGCGTCGTCGACGTCGTTGGCGTTCGGGAAAAAAGAAAAATTAAGATGTTTGCATACACAACTTACAAGGCCGACACTCGAGCTTGCGATCGTGTATTTCTCCACTTTTCAAGGTATATAAATGCGGGAAATAAGCCACATTTATCACCAACGCATTCCAGCTTTCACTGAACTTCTTCTCCGTTTTTCCCCGAGACGTCAAGTGAAACGAGCGCGTAAATATTTGAAATTATAACTCTTTAGAACTCGAAGCTCATAAATATATGAGGGCGTAATTCAATTTGGACTTCCGGTCCATTAAATATGGCATTTTAATTCCTACCCACTTTGAAGTCTTTGAAAAAAATTCACGATGTTTGATTTCTGAATTTCCTCCTTCATCTCATTCCAAATCAAACCAAAGTTAATTCAAGTGCGAATTTGATTCTAACGTCTTGATTCGATTAGATTTGTGGTTCTGCTTTGATTGATGGTGTGAATTAATTGACATCCGAATTCCACTGTATTTTTTGGAATTTGACCCAGTTTCAAGTGTGGATGAATAATTGACGAATGGAATTTTGGGTGCTCGGATGGTGTTTTGACGCTTATCACCTTCATAAATGTATTCGAGTTGGCAGAACAAAAGGGAGATATTCGTCTCTTTGTGCATTGCCATTTCACTTTGGGTTTGAATAAATCATGCATGGTGTAAATAAATAACGAGAGCGCTCAAACGACGCCTCATCGATTTTCGATAATTACACTGCGTGTGTATCCTCGGTTACATATTGTTTAATTTTTCAAAGCAATTGCGCATTTCGGATCAGCAACGTGGACGCATCACGTGGAGGGATAATCTCCAAGGTAAATGGTCAAACTTTGCAAGTCCAGAACGTCAAACAAAAAGAAGATGATTAATCTTGGGCTGAAACAAAACCATCCGTATAATGGCGGAAACATTTATAACAATTAGGCGTATAAATAGTGCGTCCACGTTGCTTGAAGATAAACAGTGAAGATTTATGGTTAGGGCTTGCACTTAATCGTCCTTCCATTCCCTCTTCTTTAATTCAGCCTTCATTAGGTACACACAATGAAAGAAAATGGAATTTCCCATCCATGAAAAAATTGGTCCCATTGGTAAATTTGGCCTCGAAAACTTCGAAACAATCTGTTTCTTGTTTTCTGGTGATATTTCGTCGAAAAATTACCAAGAAAATACAAACTTTGTGCAGACAACTTCCGGAATAGGAACAAAATCGACCGAAATTTGTTTAACAAGTACAAGTTTTTCACGTGTTTCTTCTTCAATGGCTGAAAGAAAGTTTACGCGCTTCATGCGCCTTTGGGATATTTTTGTTTCACATCGGTGCGTTTTGCACCATCGAATCGTTTCATTCCATCTGCAGAATTCCGAATGTTTCACCATATTCGGTTGTGTTTATTTTCGCATGATGTGTTTGTTGGATGCCATCACAATGTTCATCAGTTCGAGACGAATGATTTTCGACGCCGAAATGGGAGATTTTAAGAGCCTGAAAAGCGCCTGATAAAAATTTACTGTCGGAAAAGCGATTAATAAAATTAACTTGATAGCAAACTTGAAGTAATGAGTTTTCCGTTCTGCTACATTATCTACCATCATAACTTTCATTGTTTTCTGACGTGAATCTCGAGCAACGAGATGAATTTGACAATTTTAATTAATTTCTGGAATTTGACTCGATATGTTTGATTCGCATGCATTCTGCAAACCCCGGAATCAAATTGGATGAAATGACTGAACCGAAAGCTGGACTGATAAACAATTTCCCCGAATGGGGCGAGTCGAGCGTGTCGAAGCGTACCAGATTGGGGCACTCATGGATGCGTTTGTTATCAGCCCCGGGCGGCGTTAATGGTTGTGAGGGTATCCTCGAATCTATTGTTTCATTCTTGGAGTTTGGATGCGTCGTACTTATCACCTACCGGTTTGGGTCGGTACGCATCCGCAAATCCAGAACATCTCTGGCAATTTCCATCATTTGATTACGTCCAACTAACGAGCCCTCAAACAGTCAATAAGAGAAAATCAATTAATTAGGTATTTCATTTAAATTGCTAATTGCGAATAGTGGTCCAATCATATTCAATCCATCAGTTGGTTCGCTAATTGTTTTCAGTGATTTGATATCATGTAATATCATGTAGATGATTATTGATAAGTATTTCGTGTTTTTGACATAACTTTATAATTTTACAAGTTTATAAATTAGATTTGTTAGTTACTTGTAGTTACTTAAGTAGTTTTGAAATCAAAGCAATTTGTAATGAAAACTTAATGCGTAGTTCAGTTGCTATGATGACCTCTAGATGACCTCTACTCTTTCTGCTTTTGGAAGCCATATGTATACTTAGTTTAAGGCTGCTTATTGCGGGACTGACTTACTGAAGTTAAGCATCTGTCAAATAGATATTACTAATTATTGATTACCAAATTGTTACAAAATTACAAGATTGCCAAAAATTTATACCGCTTTTTACTGTTACAACATTGGAAATCCCAATTTGGGCTAAAAAATTCAATATTTCATTACAAAACAAGAGATTGTTGTATTGTACAGTAGCGCCATTTTAGCACTTATGGTCGTTAATGGTACTACTGTTGTCAGAAATAAGTGATAATATGCAATAATATAAATAAGAAAGTTGATTAATGAAGCAGTTGTACGAGCAGTTACTGGTTTCTGAAGATATAAATGAAGATAAGGCAACTTACTGGATGAGTAGCTTCCAGAACTTTGGTATCTGTCAAATAGATATCACTACTTATCCATAACAAAATTGTTAGAAGATTGTCAATAATTACCAACTATCTATACTGTTTTTTATATGTAGAAGCTCAGCGATCTCAATCTTGTTCCAAAAACTCAATATTTCAAGATAAATCAAGAAATTGCTGTATTGTACAGTAGCGCCATTTTAGCACTTATGGTTGTTAATGGTACTATTGTTTTCAGAAAAACATTGATAATATGCAATGAAATAAACAGAGGAGGTGATTATTGTAGAAGTAGGACGTGATGTTACTATTTTCTGAAGATATAAATGAAGATAAGGCTAATTACCAGTTAAGTAGCTTCCAGAATTTTGGCATCTGTCCAAAAGATATCACCACCTATTGATAAACAAAATGTTACAAAATTGTTAAAAATTACCAACAACTTATACAGTTTTTTACATGTACAATCTCATCCATCTCAATCGTTGCCCAATAACTCAATATTTCAGTATAAAACAAGAGATTGTTGTATTGTATAGTAGCGCCATTTTAGCACTTATGCTTGTTAATGGTACTACTGGTGTTGGAAAAAAGTAATAATATGCAATAAAATAAACAGAAGAGATGATTATCCAAGAAGTAGTAAGAGTTGTTACTGGTTTCTGAAGATATAAATGAAGATATGGCTAATTACTAGTTAAGTAACTTCAAGAACTTTGGCAACTGTCAAATAGATATCACTACTTATTGATAACATAATTGATACAAATTTGTAAAAAATTACCAACAATTTATACTGTTTTTTAATCGTAGGAGCTCAGCGATCCCATTTTTTGCCCAAAAAGTCAATATTTTATTACAAAACAAGAAATTGTTGTATTGTACACCAGCGCCATTCTAGCATTTATGGTTGTTAATGGTACTACTGTTATCAGAAGAGAAGTGATATTATGCAGTAATATAAACAGAAAATGTGATTTTAGAAGAAGCAATATGAGATGACTGATTTCTGAATATTTATAAAGTAAAATTTTCATTTCGATTTTCATCGATGCAGCAAGAGCGAATCGAACAGCATGCAATGGAATATGCATATCAAATATCAAAATTTGTAGTAATATAATATTCCATGCATGTATGCCTGAAACGTGGAAATTCGATCAATTATTCCAATAATCAATTAGTCAAGTCCAACATTTCCATTAGTTTGGGCCTTGTGCCGCCTGTTCCATCATCAATTTACACGTCCGTATCGAATGCGTTGACTCCGATTGAATATTAACGTGCTGTAAATTGATTTCAATTGTTGCAAACTACGGTTTCACGTGCGACTGCACTTGCTACAATTTGACAACAATTTAAAACACACCAGCCAAATGCCTCGTCATGAATTAGATCACACTTCATTTTAGCAGCTAGCTGAAGAAAATTTCATTTAAACAAAGCTTTGTTCACTCACAGAGTCCGTTTAAAATCTCTACTTGAGTTTACAAAACAGTAATTACTTTTGTTGTTTACATGCATTTTTACTGGACTTTAATTGCAAGAGTAGACGAGTAGTAAAATTCCTTTTGTAAAACTTTGTAGAAAATGAAAATTCTGAAGTTTCAATGCTTTTTAGTCAAACACACAATAGCAGTAACAAAATAGCTGAGGGAGTTAATTAATAAAATATTTGCAGTATGAAGGCTGCACTAGCTGAACGTGCAAATTTGACTTCGTTGCAAATTACGTTAACAATGGCACATTGTATGAGTTTAAAATTCCACAGGGATTGAGTAAATTGGCCCATATTGGTCCATGGTGGTCCATTTCAATTTTTATGGGTATATTTAGTGGGAAAGCTGATACAAAAATTTTTAAAGTTTTGAGGAAAAGAAAAAACTACAGAGGACTTTTTGGGGTGATGGAATGAATGTTTGCAAATACTGGAAAACCAGGACCATGAATGGGTGAAATGGTTGTGTGTTGAATAAATACCATTCAGTGCAAATGTCATTGTTATGGAACTACCATGTCAGCTTTATGATCCTGGCAGAAATCATGACATATGAAAGCAGCTTATTCATGTGATATATGCATCTAATTGTAGAATATGCAATGGACAGGATGACATTCAATTACGAATAGTCAAATACGAAATGACCCAGGAAATATTCGTTAATGTGAAATTAAACTGATTTTATGCTCGAATAAAATTATCAATTTGATTTACAAAACTAATATTACAATTCAATGCACGTAACCTTCAGAATTTTTAAGAACGTCTTCGGCCACATTGAAACTTGGCAAACAATTCGATGCAGAACACGTAACAATGTAATTTATAAATTAATATTTATAACTAATTATATGCGAACTTTATGTATCAACGTGCCAACGTGAGGTTAATAAATTAATTGAACAATAACTTTCCATGTATCCAAAACTAGCAAACAAAACTTAATGATTACATAATATTATAGTTAATTAATAATTTTGCTGTGATGTCTCCATTCTCGAAGTTATTTTATGCAATTACATCAATGATTGGACACTACAGCAAACAATGTTCTTCAGCAATTTAATGTGATTAAATTCTTTTTACTGCGTACATTTTCCACTTCTTTTGTCATGTTGGTAATAATAGGGAGCATACTTATTGATTTCCTCAGTTATCAATAGAATTTCAATTAAATTTCACCCGTTTTCGAACAGGTATAAAGTGAAGCCTACCAATTGCAATTCGCACGAACCGAGTTATTAGATTTTTTTGTCATTTTTATTGGAATCTTGTGATTGCTGTACTGTTGATCGCACGTTTGAATGTACGGCTGTATATTTTCATCAAAAAGGAAATTACTTACTTTGAAACTCTTTCGATATGCTTCGTGAATATCATTTCCAATATTAAAATGAAGATGCAAAAACGTTAATACGATCAAATGCAATATACGAAGAAAATTGGCAAAGTATTCAACATCATTTTTGTCCCATTTTATATTTTGCATTAAAAATGCATTTTAAAATGGTTTTTGGTCTGTTTACATTTTTAGCTTTAGAAGTCTGATATGAATACAGATAATGATTTCTTATAAATTGGCAACAATTTTGCAACGAGTTACTCGATTGAACAATGAAATCCCCACTACCTGTTTACTATTCAGCGACTTAAGTCACTTGAGTTGCTCACTCTTCATTCGTTGAAAAGTATCGGTATAGTAAACACGCATAAACCGGTTTTCCTTAGTGTTTCTCAAAGTGCAACAACTCAGGTGTATTTCAGTTCATTTCACCTGTCGGCCATTAAAATTTGTTTTCCAATGGAAAGGGATACTGTTCAATCCAATAAGCAAGTGTACGTACTCATTGTAAGCCATTTTTATTTACAATTGTTATCATTACTTAAATGGTTGTTGTGGGTGTGCTCAAAGTGCTTGTGCATAATTAAAATTGATGATGGCAATAACAAAATCAAACACTGCTTGGTCGTCAGTAATTAAGGATTATTATTCTTCATTTTCGGACTGGTCGGTCCCATGTGATCAGAGCTCTTTATTAATTGCGTGAGTTAAGAGTCAATTTAATGACCTGTACTCGATTAATTACGAATTTTGGTTTCGGTTTTAATGAAGAGGACGTTTTGGGAAGAACGCACAATGATATATTGAATGCGCACACTCGATCATTATCAGAATATGAGGTAATATTTTACAGAACCCAAAATTGATTCAAAAACAAGCCACATAATATGATACGAAATTGGATTAAGAATATGTAGAGGCAAATTGTTAAAGTGTTTAATGGCTCTTATTAAAATACATGGAATAAATAAGGTTTCGTTACTCTATTATCATTTGCTTCACAATTATTTTTCAGAAGTTTTTGCACTAACCATGGTTTTATTATTCAATAATAATTTAAATAGTTACAATAGCGCACCTAAAATCGCAAAATTTTCGCTTTTTTTCGCGTCTTTAACTGCATATAACTTTTAAACGGTTGGACCAAATAATCTAAAGTTAGAACCAAATTATAGATCTTGATGAGCACTTCTCAAAAATCTATGGGTTCATGCCCTTTTAATAATAGGGAAAACAGAAATCCCGTTAGAAGAAAAAAATTGAAAAAAAAGTTTATAGCGAAAAAACCGATATGAAATTCTTAAAATCGTTCAAGTTATCAAAAATTTTCATATCTCCGAAACTAATGGACCGATTTTTCTGATTCAAAAGGCATTTACCATAATTTCACGAAAAAATAACATTGGTCATGGTCCCGAATCTGAGCGGGACTCAGAAATACCCGAACCGAAAAAATGGGATCCTAAAAATGCAAAATTTTCACTTTGTTTCGCTCTTATAACTCCGTATAACTTTTAAACTGTTGGATCAATTGAACTAAACTTAGAACCAAATTGTAGATTTTGATGAGTACTTTTCAAAAATCTGTGGGTTCATGCCCTTTTGGCAATGGGGAAAACAGAAATCGCGTTCGAAGAAAAAATTTGACAAAAAAGTTTGTAGCGAAAAAAAACGTTATGAAATTCTTAAAATCGCTCGAGTTTTCAAAAATTTTCATATCTCCGAAACTACTGGACCGATTTCGATGATTCAAACGGCATTTATAGTATTTTGACGAAAAAATAA
>JARJDZ010006062.1:0-12119 GCA_030264555.1 Aleochara sp. GC000083
TAATTCGAACCGTGACATCATCGTTTTCCTCATTGTAATAGAACCGCGCCTGTTTCTGCCATTCAAAATCCAGGAGATTACGAACTTTCAACTTTACAATATCATCAAAGATATCCCGTTGATGGACGTGAATTGTGACCATGGTTTCGAACCGGATGCGTTCCAAACTTGTCAAATCCTTGGACGTGAGCTCAATCAACGAGTTCAACATATCCAGAAATCGTTTATTTGTAACTTTCATTATGTATTTGTCGATTTTGCACTTTCTGAGAGCATATTCAGCCTCTTTGGTCCACAAGACTTGAATACCAACCAAACCAGCCTAAGAAATTGAGGAAATTTTATGGTCCCATCATCAAAAAACTTTATATTATGTTACCTGACCACAAAATGCAGGAAATCCTTTGATGAAATCATACTCGGGATCTTTTAAACATTGGGCCTGATTCGCAATAACAGTCTTCATGGTTTCGCGTACACTGGACAACAAACTGTTGAGCCACAACTCAACACCTCCAGTACAATGAACGACTTTTTCGAACGGGATGACTTCATGTAAATCCGAACGCATCCCAATGATCGCATCCGATTTCTCCGGGTCAAAATCGACCCGATAGACTGCGTCGAAGAGACTGAGCAAATGGGGTTGAATTGATTGAGGATCTGAACTCTGACCCAGAATTTCCAAGAGTACTGGATCGGAGATGAAGAAGAATCTGGGGAAGCATAGACGTTTTGATTCCAGATATCCTGTAAGACTTTTCTGACATGTCTCCAACTGTTCCAGAAGGTGCGGAAGGACTGTCAGCATCGTGTCGTCTACAGTGCAACATTCAACTGCATTCGGGATTTCGTGGGCTCGAAGCATTATTTTCACCCATGATTTGTCAATATTCTGTCATTTTACAGGAAACATTAATTACAAATTCTGAAGATTATTATGATGAAATTACCTGGAATCGTTTGGCTTCAGCTGGAAGTTGTCGAGCAATATCCCCACCAACGAAGACAGCTTCGAGATAGATCCATAAATTCTGAACCTGCAGCCATTTTTCCAAGACTTCTGAAGTATTCACTAATTTTGTAACCCATAACTGGATATCTTTCTTGAATGGGGCATTGTATCGATTGCTCAGGAGGGAATTCATCACCATGAGGCTGTCTTCAAGAACAGCAATGATTTCTCCAGTTTCCTGACCTTTGAGCAACAACTCCCCGCGGGATTTGAAGGACGTGAAGGATAACTCAACAATGGCCCAATCAGCAATGACCTGCTTGAGTTTCGCCTCAATGTCTTTCTCCTTCACCGCACTGATGCAAATATCCTCAACGTCATCCTTAAATTTCAGAAGAGGTGCTTCCATGACGTCCTTCAGGGAAAATGTAGGCGACTCAATGTCGAAATCATAGTTGCACACTTTGGCAATCCTTTGCCAATGGCGTTCCTTCATGGCGGTGTTAGCCATGAGCTCCAACAATGGACAGGTCTCATTGAAGTCATCAATCTTCTTCTTCAAGTCCAGAAATGCGGGCCAATCCTTCATTCCTTTCGGTAATTTTCGGCATCTACAAATAATTCATAAATCAATACTCGACCTCAAGCCTTCAAATTTGATGGTACCTATTCTGGAAGTCAGCCAATTCACCCATGATGGCCTCTGTATCAACATCGGACCACAAAAGGTCATAGTAACCATCAATACTCGTATTGACCGTAATATACAATCCGTAAAGTTTGTTCAACAAATTGAATTCTTTCTTACGCTTGTGCAGAATTGGATAATCATTGACCTGAAGGCCAAATAATCTTTCTCCACTGCTGTACATTTCGAACCTTCGCCATAGTTCATCGAACCTCGCCTGGAACAGAAGCACCCGATCACTGGCTTCGCGAGCTTCCAATCCTGGAACCATGGGACCATTTTCCTCAAAGTCAGCATCAAAATCCAAGACGTCCTGAAGAAATGTGGCAACTCCTGCAGTCAATTCATCCTGGAGTGGTCCTTGAACCAAGCAAATTTGTTCTTGGACATATTTAGACTGAAAATATCCCCATGAGAAAAAAAACTACTTGGAGGTCAAAAATATTAGTTACATTGTTGACCATTGTCGTAAAATTGAACCGCAAAGTATCGATACGTTCGATATCCTCTTTGGGGACATCAATTTTGAACCGGATGAATGTGGCGTAAGCTGCCTCCATGGTCTCCAATTGCATATCCATATCGATGAAGTTCTCCCGGATTTTTTCAAGACAACTCATCGCTAGGCGACAGTCATCCAGGTCTTTGATGGGTTTCGCGAGGATTTTCTCTTGTTGTTTGATGAAGTCGATCATCTCGACTAGTTTCTCCTTGTAGTATTGCATGAGGAGTTTTCCAAGAACATGTTTCCAAGCGTTGGATTCAACAAGCAAAGCCAATTTGTAATTTTCTGCAAAAAAACATTTAGTATTCAAAAAATGACATTTTTTGAACTCTGGATAAATACAAACCCATAATTATTCGTATGGCCCCAATATCATGATGCTCCGGAAGTGCTTGAATACTAGCAGCACGTTCATCGTACGCCTTAAACCTTTCAGCTATCTCGACGACAAGAGGATTACTCGAACAATATTCTTGAATTTGCTCATCACGATCCTCGACCCAAAGATACGAATACGACAAGTAACTCTGCAAAATATTAACATTTCAGACCTTTTGGGACATCCCTATAGAGTGGTTTACCTCCAAGAGCTTGATGACATCCGGCTTCAACAAATACATCACTCCTTGAAGACCCATGAAGATCCGCACGATTTCCTTATGTTCAGAAACCGTTTTGAAATAGTTCGTGAATCCCGCAGCAGTATGAAAATCATCAGGTTCTTGTATGTTGAACATTCGCTTCTTATGTCTCTCCCGAGCATATCTCTGTCCCCATTGGACAATATCCTTATGAGTGGCTACAATATTGTTGAGAACTTGGGCGAAATGTTGTTGAATTTGATCCAGAGTGGGTACAATCAAATTGATCGGAATTTGAAGTTCCATGTAGGTCTTCATAATCGGCATAGTTTCCTCCATGTCTTCAATGACGGTGATGGCTGCACGTTTTTTGATTTTCTCCAAGGAGGCTTTCGTAGATTTGACCAACGCATCCGTCATATTCATGTTGAAATAGGCGAACATTTCAACGCAATCTGCATGGATCGTAAACAAATCAATATGTTGATTGCGATCGATCTCTTTGAAGAGGGCATCATCATCAGCCATAATCAACTTTGAGGATGATCCTACAGGACGGACAACTTTTTCTGGATCCAACCAGTCGTATTTGCCTTCTTGCAGATTCGGATCCAGAATTGCGTCCATAAATTTATCGATCAATTCGACAACTGCTTTTTCAGCAGTACTAGATTTTTGTTCAATTTCCTTAACTACCAACAAAAATTTGCATTTTCAAGTTGATTTGATTTGATTAACAAAACACAACGTACCCATTTGTTCCCGATGTTGGATATTCAACTCCAGAAATTCTTCGGGATCCAATGGTTCTGTTGGTAAATAAACCAAACTCAACTGACTAATCCCATCCAAAATTTCATCAATTCGAGCTTCCTTAATGTCAGTCACCTCCTTAACAAAAACTTCAATATTATCCAGAAATTTCGTTATATCGGCACAGAATTCTGGAATTTTCATTGAAGTCCAAGTAATTGTAGAAAAACCAGGCATGAAGATATTCTCCATTTTTATGAGGGTCAACTTCATGAGTGGGATAAACAATTTGGGGATGTTCTCCTTGATGGTATCATGTCGTTTTATCAAATTTTTGATCAACTCATAGGATTCTAGAATCTTATCCTTGCAAAATACCAAAATTTGTCCAGAATCTGGAACAGCTACACCACAAAATCAATGAGATCTATGAAGTTGGGGATTTTTGTGACGTACCTAGTTCTAGTTTGTACATATATTCAGATTCTCTGATAGCTTCCATGATGAACGGGTCAAAATTGACGATGAAACGTCGAGTTTTTGGATGTTTCATCAAAATTGGAGATCCCAAACCGTTGCGAACTTGGTACAAATTATTGTACCAAGCTTCATGGTAAATTTGCTCGTAATGAACGAAAACTGTTGAGAGAGCATTGTACATTTGGATACATTTTTGGGCTTTTCGATGTCGCATTATCTGCAAATTTTTAGTAAGGACAAAGGAAATTATGAAAAAAATCAAAAATTTTTAGACAAACCCGATGTTTTTTCTGGAAAATCTTCATGGGTATCTCGATACGTTTATAGAGCTGTCGAATCCACATAATGCGTCCTGAAACTGGAGGAACATTCTTCGGCAATGGAGGTTTCTGTCGATCCTCATTGTATCGATCCCGAATTTCTTCGATTTCATTCTGATAAATCGCGAAGGCTTCCAAATATCGTTCGTCCAAATGCATGCATTCCAGATTCAATTTCTCAAAACGCATCAACAATCTCAGAATGTTATCCACATCGGTGTAATTTTCGAGGGACGTTCCAACAAAAGTTTCCAAATCGTATTCTGTATCAGCAACATTCTGCTTGAACTCATCATAATCCTTATTGAAAATCTCCAATCGATGATTCAAAACATCATAAGTCTTTGACGAAATTGTCAGGTAGAATTGCTTGAACAAATTCGCGAATTCATCGATACCTTCGATGGTACTAGATGCCAAAATTGAATATTTAGTGGTGACTTCAATGACATCAATGATTTCTTCAATTCGCTTCTTGAAAGTTTCAAACTTTCCGAAAACGTACATTTCAGAGCATTCAAACGGAGATTCACCTTCAGCCTCCATTTTTTGCAAAACATGCTTGAAGCATTGATAGTATTTAAGATATAGGTCCAAGCAGATTTTGAATTTCGCCATGATTTCAGCACGAGGTTGACGCCAAATTACTTTGGTACCATCGCAGTTTAGATAATTTCGACAAACTTGGATCATTTGATTGGAAACTTTGACGAGGATTGCCGTCACATTTGCTGTGTTATTATAATAACGAGAAGTTGTGTAAACCATGCGAATTGCAAAAAGTAAAGCGGGTAAATGATCTGGAATTTTGGATGGATCACATCTGTAGAGTGGTTCCCAATATTTTTCCAGAGCGTACAAATATTTCACGTTGTCCTGGCATTCGTTTCGGGCATCTGTTACAGCATTATCGTGTTTGTACCATTTCTGGACAAAAAAATCCCAGAAAATTCAACACATGAAGAAAAAAATGAAAATGAAAGACGTACCCTTAGAAATTTCGATTTGGCTTGAGTCAGCAACTGGATATGTTTCATGCAGACATCAGATTTGAGAAATTCAACAATACTTGTAAATTTTGCAAGTTGTCTTCGCCAATATTCGATTTCAACAACAGGACCAACAAATTCATTTTCACGTCTCAATTGTTGAAATTGCGTCAGGACTCGTTCCATAACTTTTGCCCATGACCGAACAGTAGTTTCAACTTGTCTGACATGTTCAATTTTGCTTGCGGTTTGTCGAAGTTGCGAAAGTGTTGCCAAATTTGAATGGAAGAACTCCTCGTTGTAATTAAACTTCACGATCCCATCCAAATCAATTCGAGTTGCTAAATACAAAAAATCCCATCAAAAACAATCACTAAACACCCAATCAACTAAATATTCTAGAAATTCTTGGAATTTTGGGAATTTGCAATTCTGGAAGTTCCAAAAAGTTAATTCGAACTTACTGTCTATAAAATTATAAAATTGCAGGAAATCTCCCATAAAATCCCGTTTAATGAGGAGTCCAGCCTCAGTTTTGTTGAGTTCTCCCCATTCTTTATTACTCTTCACATTTGGAGCAATAATTTTATGCAAAACATCAAAAATTGCAGCAATCACATTCCCATTGAAATCCTTAATGTTAATTTTCGTGAAGAACAAATCCTATAGCAAAAACAAAAGAAGTTTGGGCATTTTCAGAAAGAAATTTTGAAAATTACTAACATCCCCAATATTTCTCATTTCAATCTCCTTATCTTCGACTTTATAAACAATAACAGCCTCGTTTTTGAATGGGGTTAATCCCCCATCAGTCACAATGACTCTTCTTTCAATTTTGTCCTTTAACCCACTCACATACGTCGTATATCTTCCAGTTTCTAAATAATCTCCAATTAATTTAAACAAATACATTAATTTTCAAAATTACCCAAAGGGGGCGCTTCATCATCTTGATACAGGAAAATCAAAGAATATCGATCGGATTTCTCAGTGAATTGGATAATAAACTGAACATAGATGTCAGAATCGATGACACCTTCCATAACTTCAGCTTGATCAATGCCCAAAAGGACAGCGACCATTTCAACAATATGTCGATGCTGGAGTTGCATCATTCCAATTCGCGCCATTCTTGCTTCCCGGAATTTATTCTGAAATCAAGAACCTTTATGGGGATGCTCTTATAAATGATGTGAATCTGACTGACCAGACGTTCGCGAATATTTTCCATCTGGCTGCTCATCGACATATTTGCCCCTCGCATTCTTTTGCTGCTGACGCTTGCAATAGCTCGAGTTGCATCTTTTAGCATCACCAGGTCCTCGTCCATCATTTCCTCCTCCTCGGCTTCCTCTTCCTCCCCCGAACGCATTGACCCAATACTGATTTCCTCCTCTTCAGCCATATTTTTTGCGTGAAAATATTATTAGTAATCTATTAATAGTACACGACCAAATATAATGAAGATAGAATGTAGTAGAATTGCAATATGATGCTTCACTATGAAGTGAAGCTCATAAATGACTGCAAATATAAATAAATATTCGTTATTTATTGTCATAGAAAATGCAACGCGCTCGTAGATTCAAAACTTTTGAAAAGTTTTTCAAGCGGAAGTTCGTTTTTCATTTGGCTTTCGTCTCATAGAGGCCAAATTATTATTTATGCAATTGAATTTAGTTTCTAATATATAATCAGGAAATTTTTGTAATTTTCATCTAATCATGAAATTGTTTATATTTAAATAAAGAAAATTTATTTAAAAAAATATTTGTCTTAAGATAGATAAAAGTTGAAAATTGATGTTTCGGAATGGCAACAACAGCGCCACCGTTGTCTTGTGATAGTCAATGCATAACGTTGATTGCCAAGGTGAATGCGGTGAATGCTGCCAAAACGGATCGACAAGTGAACTAGAAGCGAATTTCTTTTTAACCTAGGAGTGCCCATCCTCCTTTATTCGCATTGCTCGCATTCGTTTCGCGGTTTGCTGGTGGGCACTGAGTGTTTTTAGCAATTGCGAAGTCAATTACGCGTAGTGAATCACAGCGCGAACGCCGGCGAAGCAAGCGTCGAGGGAGTGGAGAATTCGGCAGTGACACCTCAATAACATGAGCGTGAAATCAGCAAAGTTGAAGATTTAGATGACGAAGCTACGATACAATACACAATGAGGCATGAAGGAAAGGTGCAACGTGTATCGCCGAAATTCGTACATGCCAAGTGGTCGTAAAGGGACGCAGCGAGCAAATATGATATTTATTTATCTGGCGGGACTCTAGCAGGTAACATTGCATCTTAATATGATTTATACAATAAGAATGATGGGTTGACAATTCAATTATGAGATAGCTGATAAGACTCGACGTGTTTACCAGAAGGAAATTCAATAACAAACCCATTTGGGTGCTGAACTCATAAGTTATTGATGAACCTGGAGCACTTGAATCTTGTTTACTATCTCGGTTGGACGACGTAGTAAATATTGAGGCTGAAGAGCTCTCGGTTGCTATTTCTTCCTAGATGTATGAAAATTTAATCATCCTCTTCTCCAAATCAATATACAGATGTTACATCCATCCATTGCTATTCCATGAATTGGGGCCAGCATTTTCATAATAAAATTCCTCATGTAAATATTTGCCTCGTTGATTTATGCAATCTTGGCCGCGTTCTGAAAACTGCATTACATCAGCCACTAAACATACAAAAATCAAATGTATTCATATGCTTTTACCTCTCTATCTGAATGGATGGCGTAATAAGCAAAGTGATTTTAATATGGGCGCGCTTTGCGTGCTCATAATGCATCATACACGCGTGTAGGCCGCATATTTATTCGTCTTTATTTGCAGATGCTACTCGTGCTGTGGGATCGGACGCAAACATGCGGTTCAACAAGCAAGAAATCGAGGCGCTAGCCACGCAACCATCATGCAAGTTCGAAAAGGAAGGCACGCTGTGTATACGAGAACGCCAGGAAGGATTCTTCCGGAAGTCCGAAGGTTAGTTCCTGCATACGTAATGCCCCACGTTGACCACACGAACGCTACAAAAGAAAGTTTGAATCAACCGGTAACCGACGAAGAAGTTTCAGTCATAGTGTCTTACCAATGCACCTGTTTGCATGGGCCATAAATTTTCGGACGGCTACGTGCTCAGCATTTATGCGAAGAACGGGATACTGAATGCTGTCTTTTCAATTCACTCGCATCTTTCTGGAGATGATTCGTGCCCCAAACTTTTATTTCAGTCATCAAAATGGGAGCTGTTTGTTTACAAAACAAAAGAACAGAAAAACAAATGAATGCATGGAAAATTGAGCTGCTTTCCTTTCGTGTTATTAGCGCCCTTGGGCGCTGCACGACGAGAAAAACAACAATCAAACAAAATGCGATCGAATGTTTGCGTGCTGTTTGTCATTAGCCAATTCTAATTTCTATGGAGTGTTAATTATGAGACTGATGATGCGCATGGTTTGTGTACTGATGACTGAACTCTACATGTTGTCTACGGCATAAAACGCCGTGATGCATATTGTTGCATGCCGCATTTAATTCGCTCGTTGTTTGCCCATGCATTGAGCAATTAATTCCGATGAATGTTTGGGTTTGGGCTGGCTCCCATAACGTTTTGGTAGGCGCGTGCGATGTGTGTTTGCATTTTGTGTAAATAAGCCGCAATATTTTCTGTATGAAGTTAAGTTAAGCTATAAGCGAGGCCACCGTTTTAACCACATGTGAATATCATGAACGTCGTCAATTGCAGGAAGAGGTAGCAAAAAAGAGAAAAAACGACTTCGTAATCTGAGCTGTGTGGGGGGAACCAGTAAAGGTACTATCTGAAAACCAACCACCACGATACCACAAGGCAGCAAGCAATCTTTGGCACTCGCTGACTGTTCATACTTTTCCGCAACGCGAATCCACCAGCTTTCAACAAATAATAAGTTACACACTCAACTCACAATTAACACTAATTACACTAACCGTTACTGATGCTTTTGTTCTTTTTTCGTTAATGTTGTCACTACTATCTACTAACATCACCAATCACTAATTTAAACTAATGCTTTCATAATACAAAGTTTTCAAGTTTTCAAATATGAGTCAGACTATAGGCAACCAAGATAACTCGTTCAAGTTCATTTGAAGGTCAAGTGAACTTCGTTAAAAATTTGTTGGTTCATTTGTTGTATTTCATATAAAGTAATGATTGGAATGTTGGTTGTCCATTGTGAACTCTGTGTAATAGTTTTGTATGTAATTAACAGCAAAATGTGTGTTCGAATAACATGGAAATGGGATCATTGTGATATGGGACGTCTATAATGCGATTTACTTATCACTTGTTCTGATTGTAGTATTGAACTTTTTTACTTATCAGTGACGATGTATCGTTGTACTTTGTAGGCGCTTAGTTTTCGCGTTTTGCGGCGCACTGTAGTTCCAACCAGTCGAACTCGATTCTCATTAAAATTGTGCATTCGTTCACAGTGAACCTGGAACGTTGGTGTCGGCTGCGCGGTAATCTGCTCTTCTATTTTAAGAACAAAGACCCCTGGTCGGAACCAATCGGCGTCGTCGTCTTGGAGCAATGTCAAGTCCGCCTGGAGCCGCCGATGGCGACGGCGCCGTTCGCCGGTGACGGAAACTTCCCATTCTATCTAGGTAAATATCCGCTCGCCCAAAAACAACATTGACTCACGCATTGTTTGGCTTGCAGTTTTCGACGGCGGCTGGTGCCAGTGCCTGGCGGCCTCCTCCGAGACGGAGCGCATCAGCTGGCTGGAGGCGATCCGCGCGGCGAGCTACGAAGGCATCCGCGCGGAGCTGCACACGCTGCGCCAGTGCATCGAACGTAGACGCACGCATCGGCCGAACATCGACGTGAACATGTGGCGGCTGCAGCGCACACATTCGATCGACCTCTCCGAGCTGCCCATCTGCGAGGTGTCGCTCGCCTGCGACAACCTCCTCTGCGACGCGCACGGCCTCCCGCCGAACCCCACGCTCGTCGTCGACGTGCACATGCCGCAGGGCAAGCTCTGGGTGCAATACGCGCGCACTGAGATTGTTGAACGTAGCAGCAATCCGGGATTCCTCTCGACGGTGTGCTTCCGCGCCTCCGACGGCCTCTCCGGCGAGTCGAAGGTCCGTTTCACAGCGTTCGACGTCCGTGAACGCGTCTCCCACACTGCAATCCCACTAGGATCCGCCATTGTCCTCCTGAGCGCTATCCAGGACTCCGCAAGGCTGCGAATCCCGTTGATGTCGAGCGTCGCTAACACTGTCGGCTTCCTCACAGTAAGCGCTTGGTCTCTGGAAGCTGAAGATCGAGGAAGCAGCACTGAACACACGCCCTGCAGAGTTCCACTACACACAAACCCACAGGCAAGTTATTTTTTTAAATTTTTATTAGAAATGGCTACAATCTGAAAGTTCCCGTAGGAAATTCCTTTTGTCGCTCGTATCAAACAATGTATTAATCAAAGTTATAATGAACTTTTTCGTGCCTTTGAAGATTTTCTGAATTTTCCATGCGTCGTTCTCCGGTTTCGATGTTGTACTTGGAGATGAACTGTCCAATCCGATCATTTGCGCTTGATAGTAAACCAGCTGCATTAAATACTCCCAGGAAGCATCCACGAAGTTGAGGAACTTATCGATGAGCTCCATTTCCTTTTCTTTATCTTTGTTCGGTTTATTTTTGTCCGGCTTGGCATAACAAATCTACAATCAGTGTTGAATTGTTTGTTGAACTTCGTTATACTTCGTTATCTTACCGTTGATAAGTAGAGGACGAGAATGAGGAGTACCACGGACATCTTCTCCAACGGTTCGTTAGCACCTAGCTCGACCAAACGCTGACGACGACTGACAATGATCTGAGAAGGCGAATAACAGTTAGATGTTTGCGTTTGTCTCATGCGCGAACTACTTAATTATGAGGAGACACATTAATGTAATTGTTAGCGTGTATGATTTCATAATTTTGTCGCACCTGTTCTTCAAGCACGTACTTGTTACTTCTGGAATGTATGAAGTGCTATTCATAGGTGAAAACGCGTTTTTTCTATGCTAACACACATCAAACTGTGCTTTTTTTAAATCTGTTTTAAAGTTTAAAAATTTCACTTCAGAAACCGGAATTTATTATTATTATCATAGAGATTTGGAAAATGTTTGATATTTACATTACTATTTTATATTTATTAATGAAATCAATGATTAATTAAACTTTTTGTTGCAGGTATTATCACATCGACGCTCGCAATCATTACCGCCGCGATTAGGTGCCAAAATGCGTCTTCCTAGTCAAGCTGAACTAAAGTTACTTTATTCAGCACCATTTCTACAAACCTATCGCTTCCATTCCGGCTTGGGTGGCGAAATTTGCGTGCACGAACTGATGGCTGAAAGCAAATTGTGTTTCGCATTTCCTCAACAACTTCTGTAAGTTTTCCATTTGTGATTTCCTATAACAATGATTCAAATTGGACGTGTTTCTTTTAGGAGTGTGTGGATTCACCAGGAGAAGGAACTCCTGCAGGAGGTTGCAGGCATGGGAGAATTACGTGAACCATGGCATTCAAGACAAGTTGAATTGCTGGATCGACATTTACATCTTCTTCGATTGTATTCGCAAGCTCGCGAAAACCTGCAAGCGCACAAAGGCTCCCTTTTCAAGGCAAGTTCGCGCAAGTCGGACCGCAGCCTGGAATTCACCCCCGTCAATTTACATTTACAACGAATGTGGGTCCACAACGATACGTTGAACAAGGCTGGATTCTATGATTGGATCACGGTTGGTGCATTCACTGCACATTCGCACAAATCGAAGAATGG